>ML838085.1:28768-44792 GCA_009831015.1 Picea engelmannii | reverse complement strand
GACAAAAACCTCCTTCGGTTTCGCAAAATTCATCTCCAGCTGGCCGTGGCAGCTCCTGCAAAATCGGGACTGAAACTGAAAATGGCAAATCTGGAAAAATAGCCCTCGAAGATGTCTTCGACCCGCTCTGCTCATAACTCCGTTGCAAAAACAGAAAAAAGGGTTTTGTTCCTCATCCTGTGCTGACCAAAAACCTCTCTCAGATTTTTAAAATTCGTCTCCATTTGCTCAGGATCTCCGTCGGAAGAAGACGTGGTAAAAATGGACGAAAATGGTAAAAGTGTGCAAAAGTGGTTTTTGGGCGGGAAAAAATTCCGGACCCCCCCCTTCGTTAAATGCCGAACGCCCAGGGGGGTCCGGAATTGCACCTGGACCGTAGATTTCTGGGGTCAGATCTGAAGCGTCGGAATTTGCGTGGGTTTTAATTTAATTCCGGACCCCCCCCTTCGTTAAATTTCGGAAGGAAGGGGGGGCTCCGGAATTAATATAACTCGTTGATTTATTTTAATACATGGTGGATGGGGGGCGCGTGTGTGGGAGGTGCGCGGGGAAGTGGAGTAGGTGGGAGCGTGGAGGGGATAGGGGAGATGACGTAGGGGGAGGGTAGTGGAGGTAGGTGGGGGATGGGACGTGAGGTGAGTGGGTAGTGTAGAGTACGTGGAGGAGGGGATGTGGAGTGAGGTGAGGGATGGGGTAGGGGGTACGTGGGGTAGAGGGTAGGATAAGTGAGTGAGGTTTAGAATTAGGATTAGTTTTTTTTTTTTTAGTTTATTTCTTATTTTTGTTTTATTTAAATGTTTTATTTAATATGTTTTTTTTAATGTTTTTAAATGTTTTTAAATTTTTTTGTAATTATTTAATATTTTTTAATTTTTATGTCTTTTTATAATGTTTTTTGATATTATTTAATTTTTTTGTTACTTTTTGCTTTTTTTTTAATATTTTTTAATGTTTTGTTTCATTAAATAGTTTTATTTAATTAACTTAACCTAGATTACTAACTAATCACTAACCTAGTTTCTTAACTAACTAAATAATTAATTAATTAATAATTAATTAATTATTAAATAGTTATTATTAATCAATTAAACCTAGACAAACCTTATTACTAAAATTTTGTTTATCCTAAGTCCATTTATGCAGGGACGGAAGGCGGGATAATGGAGGCTGACAAAGGACAAGGGGGTGAGGATGCAGCAGATGAAAGATGCAGCAAGGTGATGGAGGGTCGAGTGAAAAGAATGGAGGGAGGAGAACGAAATCACCTGAGCTATACTTCGTCACCAGGAGAGAGGCCAAATCACAGTCGAAGTATCGACTCGCCTATAATTATAGGACCCTAACAGCTGGATCCTATATGTATATTGTATTGTAAACAATGTAACACAATGTATGAATATAATATATGATGGTTTTCCCGGTTTGGGTTTCCAGGTGAAAAATCTCTGTGTAATGTTTGTATTTGCCATTGTATCTTTTTTGTTCTTTTCTGAATATCAGTTTGTAGTAGATATTGTACAAGGTTAGAATTTACACTGGGAAGTTAACGTTTGTGTCAAGCTCCTACTTTCATGTTACCATGGTGGCTACTTGTGGCTAGATTGTCGTATCACAATCAATCGGACGTTGATCCATAAGATCACTGGATTGAGTATGAAAGGACCTGACCCACATAATTTCTATCTAGGGAAATCCACATATCGCGCATTAGCACAGAAGATCAAGGATACCTACGACAATGTTGAGAAGGGGACGCGAGGCTACAAGGTAGCCTCCATCCAGAATGGAACAGTGTGCCTAGAATGTCAGTTAATTGCAAGGAAGCTAGTAAGAAAGAACAGACCCATGCACATCGCAGGATTTGTCGTTGACCTCGCAAGGAAATGCGTGGAAGGTGTACAGATGAACTGGGCAAAGTACCTAGTTAATCAACTAGAATTAGACTGCCGCGAAGAAAAGCATCAGGGTTACGAGTTCCACTTTAGCTGGCTCCTGATCCTCATCGTGTTTGTTGCTTGGGAGATGCCGAAAGGTGTGACCTTCCTAATCATGGAACCGTTCGAGCTGCTTGCTGCAAAGTTCACCACACTCTGGTACTCGAGCAACATGGGAAAATAGTGGCAGTAAAACGTTTTCTTTCACACATACTACCTCCATATGAAGAGGGATATTGAAGCCAAACCTCGCATGATGCCAAACACCCTACAGCGGTTCAGACCCCTCATGAAGTTCCGCACAGATTGGCACTTCATCTATATTACTGTGTGATCATACGAACAAAAGGAGGAGCTTCAGTCGTACTACAAGCTCATCGAAGAGGACCTCAAGTAGATAACTAAGGAATGGCCAGTTGACTTCCTTATCCTCGTTGACCTTGCAGAGATGTTCGATCCTGAACTTGACAACCCAGAGGCCGCTCACATAGACCATGACACACACGAAACTAGTAGAAGGAAGAAAATCGAAGAAGTACAAGACTTAAGCAATGCCTTAGAAAATACTGCTTCCACATCACTTGGTCGAAGGGGTGATGACGAGGTAGAAGAGATCAATGGAAAAGAAGATGAGCAGAAACAAGGTGAAGTAACATTGCCCCAGAGATGAGGCCGATCCTTTGAAGAAGAGGAAGATTTCTCCCCTAAAACCCTCTTCTTGGAAGAAATCTAGAGCCACCATGACTAAGATGAAGGTTGTGCTTATTGTTGACGACTTTGACTTTATCATCGCAGTTCTAAACAATGCCTCGTAGGAAATAATGTAGAAACAAGAAGCCAAGCAGGAGGAGATGTACGATAGAATTGAGGTCGAGCTCCGAGGAGTACATCAGGCCCTTTAGTCCAATCGCGCAGTGTCCACTGTGCCCCTACCATTAGGAGAACTAGAGCTGGTAGATGAGTCATCCCAACTCCGATGACTACCTGATGCGACCGAAGCTCGCCTTCGTCACACACAAGAAGAAATAGAACAAGCCACCCAGGCCTTGAAGCAAGTGCAATAAGTAATAATAGAACAATGTTGAGTTGCAGAGCAGAAGAAGGTTTCCCTCCAGACAAAGTTTGAAGAGGAGAAAGCACAGATTTAGCAGGAAAAAGAACAGTTGCTCGCAGAGCAACTCGAATTGTAAGAAGTAGTCAACAAAGAACTTCGCTTTGTCACAGACTTAGAGCCAAAGGAAGAAGACTGAGTCATGCATCAAGTAGACTAGCTTGCAGAAGCTATCCAACATCTACAACAAAGAATAACAGACTTAGAGCTCTTCACAGTGCCCGACACTTCGCAAGATGTGAGAGATCAAAGAGATGTGATTTCTTGAGGAACAGTTGAAAGAATCAAGGGCCTCACCTTGGAATGTAAACAACTGAGTGATCACAGTGCCCAAATGTATGAGTGACTTACTGAGAACCTAGAATTGACGAAATTGGATTCACAGCTCCAAGAGGCAAAGTATCAAGCATAAACAATAAAGGCGCAGTTGAATCCCCTGTCAACTGTTGAATTAATGAAGCGATCCCAAGAGCAGTGCACTTCTCAACAACAGGTCCACGCCATTCAGAGAAAAGTCATGGAAGTGACTTAGAGGCTCCAAACTATACAGGATGAGGCTTGCTAACTATTCGTAGAGATCGAAATCCAAGGATAAGAACTAGAACAAGTCGTCACTGCAGCAGAACAATACCTAGAGGGACCTGTCAACAAAGTTGTTATTCAAGAGTTCGCTGAACAAGAGGTCATGGCACAACAACAAGTCAAAGCAGCTCGAGCCAAGCTCAAGGATTTTGAGGAAAAAATGTCCATATCAGAGTGACTTGAGATGAGTTACAAGTGAGTGTTGGGGGCATGTTGGCCCTTGACCAAGTTTTGAGGATGCTTGGTCATGTTTGACCTATTTTTTTGACTTCGACAGGCTATCGAAGGAGGAGCGCAAGACGAAGCGGAGATCACAAGGTCTCAGCCCCCTTTTAGGTCTTTTAGGATTTGGGATTATGTAATGGGTATGGGGATGCCGACCCATGGGTTTACCCATGTTTAGGTCTGATTTTGTAATGTATAAATAAACGCTAGGCTATGTAGTGAGCATATAGATATATAGATGTGAATGGCTAAGTGTGAATGACAAGTTAGTTGTAAGTGGTGTTGAGTGCAAGTAAAAGTTGTAAGTGATTTGTGTATGTTTGCAAGGATGAGTGCAAGTGGTTGTAAGGATTGTATGTAGGCTTTGTGCCATAACCTAGCTTGGGAAGGAAGATCTAACGATGAGTGTGCAGATCTCATGTCCTCTGTGAAGTTGATCTGAAGGCTCTGTGCATGTAAGAAGATTGAATAAAGCTAATAAAGAAGATGAAGAGTTGGTGGATGTAGCTCCAGGGTGGGGGTGAATCACGTACATCCTCTGTTGTGAATGCTTTGTGCAATGCGTTAATGTGTTTATGTATTTACTTGCTTAGTGATTTGATATAGATGAATGATAAGTAGATATGTTGTTGCTTTGTGCTTAATAGTGAGAATAAATGCTGGATCTAACTTGTGTGAATGTGCTTAGTGCTTGAATCTACTAGATCTGATCTATTTTGTCAGGCTAAGTTCTGCTACATCTGGTTGAATACTGCGATGCTTTGTAATTAGGGTTTTAACTATGAAGTAGATACTGGTTAAACATTGATGAACTATATTGCTAAGTACTTTGTCAAGGTGTTACAATCACAGATCTGTGTCCCAGCTCGGGTTGTAGACACTAGAGTCCTGCAACCATCCTTGCCTCTACCTCAGGTGAGACTTCATCTACTTTGCAGGTGTTTCCGAAAGGGCCGGTAATTAGGGTTTTGTTGGTGCACATTTATAGCGTTAAACCCTAGGTCTGCCCCTATGCCAACAACTCCTCTACCATTTCTCCAAGTAGGAAGTACTTTGATGGGATCAACATCCACCATCCCTTCTTCTTCTATCAACTGGATAAACAATGGATGAAGTAGGTCTGGTCTAGCATGTTCTCCCCACACTTCTCTATAGGAATTAGTAAAATTTAAATCTCCCCCCATAATCAATTTTTGTTCCTTAAGAATACCATCTCTCTTAATAGCTTCCCAGAAAACCTCCCTGTCAGAGTATAGACCATAGCAATTAATCACCTTCAATATTTTATCCAAGTCTTTTACTATCCCTTCCAACAAAATCCCTGCAGGAGTCAGGAAGGCTGAGAAATCATCTTTCCTTGGATTCTAGGATGTTAATAGCCCCCCTGAAAGTCCTACAGAGTCCACCCCACAAAAAACCAGTGAGGAAGTAATTTAATAAATAGTTCTCTGGATTTTGTAACACATACCATATTTTCTTGTATGAGTAACACATTAGGTTTATATAATACTAAAAACCATTTTAGGGATAAAAATTTGGAGCTGCCCCCCACCCCTATGACATTTAGAGAAGCCACGATAATTTAGTAACTCTTTCTAGGGAGTTTTGTGCTCTAAGCGCCCTCAGACCATCGACCAAAGTAGAATAGGTATTAGCACCTAACATCTTCTCTAGCCCATACTTCCTCGCACTTCTAGTTTGGAGCAGAGAAAATCCCTTCTCCAAACCCCCAAGTACAACTCCTTTCATCAAAGAAGTTTCTCTCTGGTGGCAGCCAGATATCTTAACCTTTGAACTCCCATCCAAATAATTCTTCTCACAAAGTCGAGTCTCGAACTTCCCCCACCGAAATAATAGGTAAAGGAGTCTTAGTCAGTATGTCCATGTAGGAGGGAATCAGATTAAATAGAGTTTCATCAATCTTAGAAATAGTAAATTGGTCATCCCTGACAAAAGTGATCAGATCTCCCACTCGCTCCTCACTAGCCCTTGAAGACACATCTTCAAGAGTAACCAAATTCAACCCCAAGGCGCTAGCCTTTGAGCCTTCAATAGTCAGTAGATTAGTTAACCAACTGGATCTTGAGATTTTGATTGATTCTCCAACAGGCTCAGTATCCCCATCCTTAAACCCAAAACCCTCACTGGAGAGCTCTGAGCTGCAACTTCTGACAGTCGATTCACCCAGAGGATGAAAACCAGATCCCTCTACCATAGGAAAAGAGACCCTACAAATTCTGGGGTACTCCACCCCCTTCCCTAAAAATACCAACTTCTTCACCAAATCAACACTCAGGTCCTCACCCCCAACCTCTATATGCAATGCTAGCAAGTCCCCCCAAAGCCTCCCTAAACCCACAATTATTTAGAATTATGTAACTCAAATCCTACCACTCCCTCCATACTATAGGAATATTTAGTCTCAAAAATAACATAATATAATGCAGAGTCATACCCCTCAATAAGGCCACCACTCAGCTTATTTAAAAAACCTCCACAATTCTTCGAGTCCCCATCACTATTAATAGAGAACAAGGAATTTAAATAAGGACGAGTTGAATGCAACTTACCAGGAATCAGTTCACAGACCTCAGCTGAAGCCGACACATTGGTGCTCCCATCCTCACTAGAATGATTCGAATCAGCTGCACCCAAAGCTACAAACTCACCATTACTGCCATCCATTACTCTTTTTCCAACTCCATTACACTGGGACTTCAGATGTCCTATTTCCTTGCATGATAAACATCTGAACGACACACCCAGTAAATCTAACCTTTGATGTGTTAGCACTAGAAGTCACCTCTAGATTGCGTCAAAGGTAATCCCAATACCCATCAATTTTATGTCATAGTTAATGGATTTAAAGAGGTCAAATGGGGCAGACTCAAGAGAATATCATTTTAACTCATAAAACTAGGTCAATATGAACAAGCGAATGAGGTATTGATTAACTTCAGCCAGTAAGTTGTAGTAAAGGTGAGTAGGAGGAAGAAATTGAGGAGAATATGTAGAGGTCTGCTCTGGACAATCAGGTCTTCAAACAACCTAAGGAGGAAAAACTCTTAAAACAATATCCTCTTGAATTCGAAGTTTCAAGAAACTGAAAAGAATTATAACAACATTGCAATCAAACATTCATTATAACACAGTCACCAAAATCCATGCAAATCCTTTGATCATGAATATTCAATATCAGACACAAATAAGACAGAAATATAAGCTGACTTTCATTAAAAAAGAAGTCTCAAATCAGGTTACATAACCAGAGAACCAAAGCTTCATTAAAACATTACAATACGAGAGCTTAGCTCAACCATCGACCCTAACAAAATATCAAAAATGAGTATTTATTCTCAAAACAACCTACCACCACCAAGAATGTGACCTGGCTACTACATTCAAAGCTTTGTGTATGCACCTTCTTCTGTCAGTCTGCACTTGCATTCTTCTATCAGACACGATTTGAGATCAGTATGGGATTTGTAGGAGAATCTGGTGACAAAGGAACTTTTGGCTGACAGTCTTCCCACATGACCATTTTTCCATGCTTTCCATTTATGGGGTGAGACGAGGTTTCAACAACCTTCCCCATTTCCATTAATTACCTGCATCGGGATCGGGATGGAGCCTGACACCCATGAATGCTCCAAGAGACATTCACGACTCCTCCAAGTCCATCCCATCTCTTCGAAACTACATAGATCTTCTGATGAGACCAAAACAAGCGCTTTCATCCCTTGGCACAACTCCTATCTATCGCTCCATGCGACATCGAGCCATGAACTTACGCATTCCCTATATGAAATTTCAGGATTTCACCTGTCAGGAGTCTTCACTCCCCTTGATTTCAAATATCCCGATGTTTGATCCCACGAAATGACCCATCTAGATCGATGGTCAGATCTTCCTTGAACTTGACGACCAGGATCATTTCCTTGAACAATCACAACCGCCCGCTGCTCGATAGGCTCTTTTCCCTTTCTTTATAGCCCTACTTCCATATGACCGCGGGCTATGATCGTGGGCCCAACTCTCAGGCACATCACGATTTCACGTTTCGCGAACTCATGTTGTGTTCCATGCTCAAGCCTCTGAGTCGTGAAATCATGATTTCTTGGATCAGGTGCCACGTGTCTCCTCTAATCGGATGACCCAGATGAATATCGAAATTTTAGGACCTTGGGCCATCGGCATTTGAGGACCTCAGCTATCGACATTTTGGGACCTTAACCATCGACATTTCTCACTTGAGCTTTTTTGAAATGACTTTCTCCATGCTGATCCTGCGCCACGTGTCCTTCTGAAATAGACGTGCTAGATCATTTCACGACTTTGCGTTTCGCGAGTCCTCATGACTCTTCCCTTTGACTACTCCATTCTGCGAGTCAACAAAATGATAATCTTGTGCCACATATCCTTCCCAGCACCAACGACTAGGATTTACCTCATGATTTCAGAGCTTTGTTTGATGTTAAACTTCATGCAACTTTATGATCCCGATTTCTTGAGGGTCGCTGATCTGAACTTCACATGGAATCCAAGCCGTTGAAAAATGAACTTGCTTGCTCACTCAATTTGAGTCCATATTGGACCGCTCTTAGTGTTGCGCTTTGAATCTTCTTTCATAGGCCATGAACTTGGGCAACCTACTACCCTTGACAACTATATGTGATAACATTTGGCTCCATAGGGGATGGTATGCTCCCTATGAGCTGCCAAGAACAAGTAGTTCCAATCGCCTTATGCATTGGGCTATAGAGTCGAGATCAAAACATCTTGCTAAAAAATATAGGCCGATACGTAAAAATGAAAATAAATACACATTCTCCAAGGAGCTTATTTATATACAGTCCTAAACTAATTAATTTTTACACAGTGTTAGGTGAAAGAAAATTTCCACCATAACCATTCAAGTAACTTCCTAACTATAAGCTCCTTCACTCTGTCCATGATTGATAACAGATAATGCAACCGTGACAGTAGACCGATTACATTCTTCAGCTTTCCTCCTAATGCTGAGGTTGTGATAAAGCTGGGTGACTTCCAAACATGAAGGAAATACAAATCCATGTATTCCTTCACAGGCTCATAGGCCAAGCGAAAAACTCCAAAAAAATTGCAATAGGAAGCCTTCTCTGCTACACAACTACTCACACATGGTTGAATATCTCTGGTAGGCATAGGTGGGTGAACAATCGATGCAGGCTGACTGGTCCCAAGCGATGGTTGCTCACTTACAGGCTTTGAACATGAGATAAAATGCTCCTCATGAGCATGCTGCTCTGTGTCTTTTGTGGGTCTAGGATGACTGATTTCCACACAATGTTTTCCTTCAATATATAAAGGAAAAGGTTCTATTGCATGCTCTTGGAAATCCTTCATATCCAACTCAGAATCTGATTCAAAGTTGTCATACACAGGCTGGATGGTACCAAGTGATATCTTCTCATTTGGCTCCTCCTTTTCTCCTTCATTTATTTCCCAAGGATCATATTCACAATCATAATAAGCATGAACCATGGGGGAGCTCTACTCTTCGTCATCTTTGCTGGGATATCCATCACAAGTTGTTTGTTCTTGGCCAGTATCTGAAATCACTTCTTTGTTATAAGTAGGGATGCCAAGAACATGTGTTTCGAGGACCAAGATATCCTCTGCATCTCCTTTATAAGAGAAACAAACAAACTCTGCCTTCGACTCTGAAAAACTAGGAAAAAAAATAGAGGAATCTTCCCTAGCTTTTGCTGCTAGCGTTTCATCTATCTCATCTTCATAGTCAGGAGAAAAATAATCTGCAGAATACACTTGCTCTTCGACATTGGGATATTCAGAAGAGACATGTTGATCTTCATGAATGCTTAAAACAAAAGAGACATCTGATATGATGCCAGACGTTTCTATATTATTTCTATCATAATGAATATCATTCAACACCTCATGCTCTTCATGAAAAATGCTTTCTTTCACAATAACAACTTCATCATAAATATGGTATTTGTGATAAGAAAAATCTTTATAAAGAAAAGAAAACTCATCACAACATTTTTCATAAAGATACTCAGCTGAAAAATAATCTTTACAAAATGAATTGAAAGATGCATGAAAACCTGTCAAAGAGATGATGCTTGCAATAAGAAGAGATCGACACCAATCATAAGCAATCCCCTGTAATGAATACTTGAAAATATTAATTTGAACATCTTCATGCATGATATAAAGTCGATGAATAAAAACATGAAAGTTCAACAAATGTTCAGCTGGTACTTCCCACTCTTCTCCTTGAAATTTAGGAAGGCTAATTTCCCATTCATCTCTACTAGGCAGTAGGTTAGGGAAACCAACTATTTTTTAAAAATCACAAAAAGAAAACCTCTGAGCTAAGATCTTGTCCATTTCAAACCAGTGGAGTCGCCATTGGGTTCTTTAGTCATGGAGTCGCTAGGTGAATTATGCATAGCCTGAAAGTGTTTGGTCTTTGTTCACCATCAAAGACTAGATCTGGTCATAATCGTTCTCCCAGAGAGATTTTCAATCCAGGACAGTAACAAAAAACCTTCTAAGAAAGATTTCTTTCTCTAATAATCCTCTCTGGGTCAGCTGAAATAGTGGAGTCATAACAGTGGAGTCGTCAGGTGCATAGTTTCATTCTTCAATGGTTTTGATATCTAATGCACCTTCAGAATCAAAATCTCTTTATCGTTCTCCCAGGGAAGATATATTCACTTTCGTCCCCAGAAATGGTGTCAGAAATGTTAGCACTAGAAGTCACCTCTGAATTGTGTCAAAGGTAAGCCTAGTACCCATCAGTTTTATGTCATGGTTAATGGATTTAAAGAGGTCAAATGGGGTAGAATCAAGAGAATATTGTTTTAACTCAGAAAATTGGGGCAATATGTGCAAGTGAATGAGGTCTTGATTAAATTGAGCCAGTAAGTTGTAGTAAAGGTGAGTAGGAGGAAGAAATTGAGGAGAAGATGTAGATGTCTTCTCTAGACATCAGGTTTTCTAGCAGCCTAAGGAGGAAAAAATATGAAAACAAGATCCTCTTGAATTCGAAGTTTCAAGAAACTGAAAAGAATTATAACAACACTGCAATCAAACATTCATTACAACACAGTCACCACAATCCATGCGAATCCTTCGATCATGAACATTCAGTATCAAACGCAAATAAGATGGAAATAGAATTTGAATTTCATTAAACAATAAGTCTCAAATCAGGTTACATAACCAGAGAATCAGAGCTTCATTAAAACATTACAATACAGGAGCTTATCTCAAGCATCGACCCTAACAAAATATCAAAAATGAGTATTTATACTCAGAACAACCTGCCACCACCAAGAGTGACCTGGCTACTACATTCAAAGCTTTGTGTATGAAACTTCTTTTGTTAGTCTGCACTTGCATTCTTCTGTCAGACACGATCTGAGATCAATATGGGATTTGCAGGAGAATTCGGTGACAGAGGAACTTTTGAATGACAGTCTACCCCCACGACTATTTTTCCATTCTTTCCATTTATGAGGTGAGACGAGGTTTCAACAACCTTCCCCATTTCCATTAACTAACTTCATTGGGATCAGGATGGAGCATGACACCCATGAATTCTACAAGAGACATTCTCGACTCCTTGAAGTCAATCCCAACGCTTCAAATCCACGTAGATCTTTTGATGAGACCAAAACGAGCACTTTCGGCCCTTGGTGTAGCTCCTATCCGTCTCTTGACGTGACCTCGGTCCATGACCTTACGCATTCCCCATATGAAATTTATGTATTTCACCTGTCGGGAGTCTTCACTCCCCTTGATTTCAAATATCCCAATGTCTGATCCTATGAAATGATCCATCTATATCGACAATTGGATCTTCCTTGAACTTGAAGGCTAGGATGATTTCCTTGAACAAGCACAACCACTCACTACTCGATAAGATCTTTCCCTTTTGTAGTGTCCCCAAGGCCGAGCCCCGATGTAAACTATGATCTGAAATAGATTGTAAATATGTGTTATAGACTGGTGAGCCAAGTTTTGTATAAGCCAGTAGGATTATGTGTTTGATTAGGCCAGAGAGCCTAAGGGTTGAAGGCCAAGGGCCTGTATTTAGTATCTTTATGTATGCAACACATCAATAAAATATAAACACCCGCCAGGTGCAGACCGACCATGATGAATGAGTGATGGGGGACTGAGTGTCCACAGAGTGGGCAAGGAACTAGGGGCTGGAAGGTGGGAAAGGGGTTGAGTGATGAGCCTAGGGGCTAAGCCTAGGGGCTAAGCGTAGGGGCTAAGCCTAGGGGCTTAAACCTGGAAATAATATTTTATTATTGTTTCAAAAAGATATGTGCATCATATGGTTTTATCCTAAGTCCTTTTGGAAGGACACATGAATTCCCAAGTGGTGGGAGGAAGGTGTGCGGATGGAACGCATGCAGTTTCTAGGGTGACAAGTGTCAACCCTGGTGCATGCAAATAAAACAAATGAAGTAAGCCGTGAGGTGGGGGCTCTCATCCATTCGATCCGACTGTCCTGAGGGTGATCAAGGGAAGCCAGTCTGTAAGAGACCCTCGTGTAATTCTGATACAAAAAAAGAAAGCTTGTGTTTGTCCTGAAGAATCTGTGTACACCCCTATCCAGAACTGTGGAGTCTGTGTCTGTCTCTGAGAAAACTCGTGTGCACATTCCCTGAATGGAAAGCCTGTGCTGAATTTGAGTGGAAGGATCTTTGTTATTTGGGGAAGCCTGTGTCTATTTTCCCTGTGGGTTGTTATGACCACGCAGTACTGGACTGCGTGAGGCTTGCTGGTCAGTGAGCGAATCCTCCAGGTGAGAGAGTGCGCAGAGGGAGGAGAGAACTCCTGGTAGGAACCCTGTAGTTTCCAGAGAGCCCGGAGACTTCCGGGCCGGTCTGTTCCTGTAACCTAAGGTAAGGGAGACTGGCAGCCGAAGGACTGTCCAGGTGACAGAGAAGGTGCACTCTCTTGGGGTGGAACAAGAATGTGGGGAATGAGGGTCTGTGGGCAGTGAGCGAGGGAGATTCCTGGGAGAGCTTTCTTCCTGGTGGTTGTGTATGACTGTCCTCCCTGTAACCTCAGCCTAGCCTAGGATTCCTTGCCTTGGGGTGGAGCTCGGTCCCAGCTCGGGGGTGACCCGCTGTTGAGCTGATGAATAGTGTGGTCTAAGGCTGGGAGGTTCGTGGAAGGCCTACACTTGGTCGGTGATTTCTATAGCTGTTAAAATATAAGTATTTGAATTATGTTTTAATCATGTTGTGCATGACCCTGTTGTTTATGTATCATGTTCTCCGCTGTGTAAATGATTTACTTATTAATGCTATGGCTTGTTTAATTGTAGCAGTAACTTATATATTTTACTCTGAGAATTAAGTGTGTTTAATTTTGTTAAATGCATGTGGAGTATATATTGGACTGCATGTGTAATATAAATCCAACTTAAGTGTATACTGATTGTTATATTGTGCGTTATAAGCCTCGGTCAAGCAAAAGGTACACTACAAATTGGTATCAGAGCGAAGGTTTCAACACTGAGCCTAGATGGGCCAGTGGAGCAGTATTTGGACTGAGAATGTGAGGGGAAATTGAGTCGGGAGGACCAATTTCGGACCCTGGTTTGCTCCGAAGCGTCAAGGAGATACTTGACGAGTTTTTTTTAAGCTCAGGAGGTTTAGCGGTGCTGTGAAACCGCAGTTAGTATGGTCTATGACCACAGGGAGAAAGGTCTCTACACCAATGGTGTTATAACCTTAGGATCCGTTCGGGAGGGAAGGCGAGCCCTCGTGACCGTCGGATCTGGAAAAAAAAAAAATTGTGCACAAGGTTTAAAGCCTTTGGATATTGCACAGGGGATTGGAAAATCGCGATACGCGAAATCTCGATTTGGTTAGGAACGGTCTGAGCAGTCAGATCTTAGTCGGAAAACCCAACAGCCGTTGGATCTGTCGGGAGATGCCCGAAGGTTAAATCTTAGTATTTAGGGGCGAAAGCTCCGAATTAGCGAGAAAGAATCTGAGCCATCAGAAATCGGTCGGAAAAACCCGACAGCTGTAGGATCATTCGGGAGATGTTCGAGGGTTAAACCTTCGAGACTAGGGGTGAAAGTTACGAAATAGATCCGGACCATCTAAAATATGGAGGACACGTGTCGTGAGATTTTCCATTCCAAAAAATCGAAAATCGCGGAATTGGAGTCACGAAGGAGGTCGGGAATTTTCATGGAAAAAGTCCCGAAGTCCCGAGATTAAATCAGGATCGTCCATTCGTTGTGGGCGCGTGGCAGTAATCCAGGAAATTCGGGAAAGTCCTGATAGACGAGTCATCCATCGAAAATCGGGATTCGGAAATTGGGAATCGCGGGGACAAGGAGTCCATGCGTTGTGAAACTTCGAACCCCGAAACCCCGATGAGCGGTTTGATTACGGTCACAAGGTAGAGGTCACATGGACCTCGACATAGCTGAGGGGGCTAAGGCAAAGGTGCATCGGGAATCCCGTGGTCGAGTGTTTTTCAACAATTGAAACCTCAAAACTCCGACATAATCAGGGCCGTCCATCTAAGGGACAGGTGTCAGTAGATCTCGAGGAGTCGGAGATCTGCGCCATCAGAGGAAATCCCGACAGAAGAGTTGTGTGGACCACAGGTGGAACTAGTGGAGGACAGGTGCCAGCAGCCTGGGTAGAGTCGAGAATCAACATATCAGAGTTCCTAAGAACAAGGAACTCGAGACCTTTCAAGTCCCGAACCCCGGAGGAAATCAGGACCATTCATTTAGTGGACACGTGGCAGAGATCTGCACCATCGGGGAAAGTCCCGACAAGGATTAAATTCATCGGCGTTTGGAGTTCATCGAGATATCGGGGATCCCGGTGACAAGTGATTCATACACTTTGAAATCGTGATCCGCGAAACCCCGATCAGTGGGGGACAATTGTCAGCTTGACGGAGAATCGCCGCATCGGGAAATCGGGGATGCCGTTGACAAGAGGTTCGGTGCATTTCGACTCGCAAACCTCCGAACCCCGATAAGAGATAAGGCCATGGTCACAAACCAACAGTCATATGGTGCGAAGCCTATAGCCAGGGGCTATCGTGAAAATAGGCGCATCGCAAGTCGGGGAATCACAAATCTTGGAAACACGGGTATTTCGGCATCGTAAACCCCGATATCCCGACGGGGCTTTATTGCTGTGGTCATATAGGAGGCGGTCGCATAGATTAAAAGCTTAGCCAAGTGGGCTAAGGCCACTAAAAGGGGGCGCATCGGAGATCGGGTATTGGCATTTCAAGTTGCTAGAACATCGTGGGTGTCAAAACCCCGATAGTGGAAACCCCAATAGAGCAAAGGGGGGATTTCAAAAAAGAGTTTCCTGTGGGAGGAAAATTCCCCGATAGGGAATAGAAGAACGTCAAGTTCTTCGGGCTGATAGAAGGAGAAAGATCCTGTGAGCGGACGTGCCCTGGTAAGCACGCTTTCATCGAGGCCATGTATAGAATGGAAATTGAAATGACAAGAAGTGGGGAGTCATTGCATAATGAACTCCCTAAAGTTCCGAAAATTGAAGTTTCGGACATCTGAAAAACACAGAGCCAGACAGAGCTCAGAAAACCTTGTGAAGTTGAAATGTCTTTCGTTCTTGTTCGCATTAGTTATAAATATTGTGGATTGTTTGTGAAGGTTTAAATGGCCTGAAAAATTTCAAATTTGATTGCAGAGTGTGTGTGCAGAGTTAATGGAGGGCAGTACTCCAGTTAATCAATGCCGAGTATGGAGTGGGGAAAAGTGCAGTTTACCCCTGAAATAGAAGATGAACATGAAGGAAAGGATGTTAACTTGGGAGTCAAAGGATCGAACTCTAATGGGCATGGAAAGGAGATGGATAAGGAAGGACATATAATGAAAATCCTTGAAGGATTGCAAAGAGAGGCCAAGGAGCGTCGAGATGATAACTGAAAGCTCATGAAAGTCAAGGATCGACAAGGGAAATTAAACTTAAAATTCTTGCAGAGTCTGTGATCCGGATTATTTTCGGCACGAAATGAGAGCGGAGATATAATAAAGAAATGCACAGAGATATCGTGTATATCCAGTAATATAACAGAAATATATCAGAGATGCAACCATAAACACAGAGATACAGTAATACACGATTTC
>ML838084.1:44832-60468 GCA_009831015.1 Picea engelmannii | reverse complement strand
AATGTTTCGTTGATAACCTAGCTGTGAAGTTGTTTAATAAAGCGATTTTATTCGGAATAACTGTCGGGTGCTAGGTTTGTAGGTAAAATCAACAAAATTTTGTTGTAACCTCTCCATGAATATAAAACGGAAACCAACAACTTCCAAAGGTTAGAATGCTATGGTTGCATGCTCTCAACCTATAGAAGAAACTTGTAAACAATAAAACATTGACCTGCAACCACGAAATGATCAATAAGCTTGCCTATGGTAAATAAAGAGCCACAAGGTGGAATAGTGATGAACCAAGGCAACAAGAGGTAGTGGTAGATGGTAAATTTGTTGAGCTAGAGAGCCAAGCTAAGAAATCAGTAAGGTTGAAGGTAGTGTGCTCTCCTAGATCATAGATTTGTCCTCTAGTTGCTAATTGATTGGGCTAAGGGGGCATACTGCACATACAAGTGAGTGATTTATCTCTTTTGTTGGGCGAGAGAGTTTGCTTGTCTCCAAGGTGAGTGATTTGTTGGGAATACTTAATGAAACCATCACTCATTTGTCCCATAAAAGTCAAATTGCTAGGGTTGATACTCTGCATGCCCAAATTGCTGGGTTTGATGGTCTACTTGCCTCCAAGGTGAGCATTTTGTCTTGTAGTGGAAATTCATTATCAAGGGGGCAACTTAAAGGTGAGTGATTTGTCTCATTTGTTGGGTTTTCCAGTAATAAAACCAAAATGAAGTGCTAGCTTGCTGGCATACTCAGTAAAGTTGCTGAAAAACATGCAAGCACCCAATCTCTAAGGTAAAGGCTCCTAAATGTGAAATTGTTGGGGTAGAGGATTTGCTTGGCATGCTAGGTGGGCAGTCCACTTGTTGGCAACCTCTTTTCCTTATTTACCATGTCAAAGTTTCCCGTGGCAGCTTCAGGCTTTGTCTTTAGATGATTTGGCTTTAATTAGAACCCCTTCAGCCTTGTTGTTACTCAAAAGAGCATGTCGAGGTGCTGTATCTTACCAACCAGTTCCAAACAAAGTTGATTGGCAAGAAATCCGATGACAACTTATTAACAAAAACAATTCGCTGCCATTAAAAATGATCCCTTGTTTTTTGAGCTTCGTTAACTTATAAGTCCCACATACGACCTCAAAACTATATCTCGTTTGAAGCAGGGCATAGAGGACACCATGAGCTTTCCAACACTTCATTAGAGGACATATTTTTTCATTTTCTTAGTACCTTTCTTCACACATGTAGTGGAAAATAACTTATTGGTAGAATTTTTTAAATAGATTTTTCATACTTTTGGGGCTCGGAAATTTCCATTAGTGCCATTGCTATTAATGACCCCAAAAACCTTAATCTAGCCTCTTTTAGAGTTCCAATACTTCATTTGCTCGAACCATGAAATTACGCGCAAACGTGCCCTACAGGCTAAAATGTGGTCCTCTATAGAGTGTTGCTTTAGTATTTTTGATGATTTTGCATTGGAATCTCGTTATTGTGTATACTCTTTGATCCGCATGAGTAACCGTGCTCCAAGTCATTACAGAAGGATTGATCAAGCTATGCTCAATATCTAATTGGACACTAGTTGACCATATGGGAATGTTGTTAAAATATTTGCCTGGAATGCTTCATAACATAGATGAGTGACCATTTTGATAAGCAAAGGATTTATATTGTCAAGATCAAAGATGTGACGATGTCTCAATTTTTCGTTATTAAAATATCCTAAAACTAACCCTTTTACTTACCATCTCTACTTTGCTCGTAACCACAATTGCCACGAATATCTTGAAATTAATCCTTTTACTTACCCTGTCTACTTTGCTTGTAACCACAACTGTCGCGACTAGATAGCAAATGATCTCAAGAACCCCTTTGCCAATTTCAATGCCCAATACCACAAACAATCATGTGATCTAATCTTGATAACAATCATTCTACCATGTTAGCTTTTGGGGTTACTCTGAAAGTGTTTACACCATGTTTTGGGTGCTTCATGAGATTTTGGGGTACATGGTGTATGTTTAACCCTTAGATAGTCTAAGATGGATTGACACATGGGAGATTGTCTGTGATGGATTTACACAGTGGAGACAATTTGCTCAATGATTGTTTGACCTCATATAGGTGTTGGCTTGGTATTCTTCTCTTAGGAATTGGATTTCTCCTGATAGATTGGCGGACACCCTTCATTGTGGCCACATGGAGAGTTTGCTCACTTGGAGAATGCCCCACTTGGGAGGAGGAGTGTTGTTTGGATTTCTGTTTGGAGGCTTGGAGTTGGCTTGAGGATGCTTGGGTTGCGACGATGTTCTTATAGGGGGCAACTGACCCAGTGGAGTACATTGCTTAGGGGGATCGATGGAGTCCGTGGAGGCTTGTGACTGAGGGATGTGGACTTACCTTATGTGGCTGTATCATATGGGAGCCCTTATTGTGTATGACGTCACCTTGGTGCTTGACATGTGTACATTAGAGTGGAGTGCTTCGCTTATTTTGGTCTACAAGTGTTCATTGTAGGTTGCTTGTAAGGGCTTAGGCCCACATTTTATTGTTTGCATCCTTTACCTCTCATATACATAGAGGAAGGAGAAAGTACTCATAATCATCACATCACATCATTGTATCTCTTCTCTTTGCACTTAGCTTCTTGGATGAAGTTGCTAGGGTTCCCTCATGAACTCTAGGTGGAGTTATGAAGTCTAGAGGAGACATCTTCATTTGGAGTTTGCTCTTGTGACTAGGATTTTCTCTTATCGAGGAGACGTTGGTGATGATCACTCTTCTTTCTTTTTCTTGACTTTTCACTTGTACTTGATCTCTCTCTGTCTCTCTCTTTTGGAGTCGCTAGGGTTTCTTAGTCTTCTTGGAGTATCTTGGAGCATCTTGGCTGTCTAGGGTTAGGGTTTATCCCTTGGAGGTTTGAGATTAAGGTTTTCTAATTAAACCCTCGGTTATATTTGGTGGAGAAGAAAAAGAGAAGAGGACATCTTGTCTTGGAGGATGTGTTGGAGCGATTCTTGCATACTGGAGCTCCTTGGTTGAGCTAGGGTTTTCATGTTTTCCCTAGCTAATGTTTTGGAGAGCTAGTGGACTCGTACTAGCCTCTTGAGAGAAGGCTGTGATATGTAAATGTACTTTATCTTGAGCATATTAATGAAGTTTTCAGTTGTCCAAAACTTGTGCATTTTCCATATTTGATTTTCAGCTATATATGTTTTTCATGTATTGTTATTTACAACTATATATGTCTTGATGATTTTGTTGATATTTTGATGTAACTACGGAAGATATTCTTTTGTATTTGTATTGGTCAAACCTCGAGAAGGTTATTGTAATATTATTGTATAAATCAACTCAAAAGAAATTATTATTTTATTGTTATCCTTATTATAAAAGTCAAAACGACCCCTCTTAAGTTTGTGTCTTTTCGGGAGTCAATTTGTGTGTATAAATAGAGGTTGAGTTCCTCTCATTTGTATACACACACAAATCGCCTTCTCTTGTGTATTTGGAGCATAGCAAAGGAGGTCTAGCGTAGGAGGTCTTGGTCTATTTGTGGAGAGCTATAACATGACATTGTATTGGTTGAAGGAATCTATACTGGAGAATTGGTTGCTGGGTTTTCTCCCCCATGAGGGTTTCCCGTGATATATCTTGTGTTCTATGATTGTTTATCTTTCAGTGATCCTATTACATGCAATTGTTAATGAATTTTAAAGAAGATAACTGTAACTTCTAAAATTATAACATGGTATCAGAGCAAGCCTGAATAGAAGACAGTTCGTAGATCTAGAAGACAAAAGGAGTTGTTTTTTGCTTGATTGGAGTGGTTGCCGAACAAGACAAGACCACCAACAAGTGCGCCGCGCATCTTTTCCCCCGATCAAATCTTCAGAGTCTAGAATTTGTGATTTAGGGGTAGGGTGACTACCAGAACCAAGATTGATGAGAAGCTGGAGGGAGCTGACAACTTAAGAGCTTGGAGGTATAGAGTATCCCTCCTCTTAGAAGAACATGATCTAGAGAAGTTCACTAAATAAGAGGTTTCAAAACCAGAGGGAGATGAGGCTAAAGCAAAGCACAAGAAGGATATGGTCAAAGCAAAGAGGATTATTGCAGACTCCATTAAGGACCATCTTATTCATCACATATCTTCATTATCTAGTCCAAAAGAAATGATGGATGCCTTAACCCGATTGTTTGAAGGCAACAACATTAACCGAAGAATGACCTTGAGAACTCAGTTAAAGAACGCGAGGATTCAGAATTCAAAAACCACCCACTCTTACTTCTCAAGAGTGAACCAGATCAAGGAGCAGATAGAAGCCATTGGTGATACAGTGAATGGAGAAGAAATGGTGATGACCACCTTGAATGGCCTCCCAAGGTCATGGGATGCATTTATTCAAGGGATATGCTCAAGAAGGAAGATACAAAAGTTTAATAGGCTATGGGAAGATTGAAACCAATAAGGCAAGGACGACAACAAGAGAAGAGAAGATGACAGATGATGATCAAGCCCTAGCCGCCCACACCAGGAAAGGAAAGAGCAAGAAAGAACCCTCCTCACTCAAGAAGTTTCAGAAGGGTCGAAGAAATAACCCAAATATCAGATGTTTCTATTGTAAACGGGACACATTGCTAGGAATTGTTCCTTCATTCAGAGACCAAGGGAAAAGGAAGGAGGAAAAAGGCATCATGTTCATACAACTGAAGATGATGAGCCACCCAAGAGGTTGCAAAGGAAGATGAATCAAGCGATGAGGAGTATGTTCTTATCTCATCCCTTACAGGAACTGTCACTCATGGAAGTGACATTTGGCTGGTGGACAGTGGTGCTTCCAAGAACATGACAGGTTATAAGGACTCCTTGTCTAACCTTACTCATAAGGATTCACCGCACAAGGTGAAATTGGGAGATGACTATCAGTATCCGATCAAAGGAGTAGGAGAAGCCTCCTATAAGTTAGACTCAGGAAAGCCAATGAAGATGAAGGAAGTTCTCTATGTTCCCAGATTGAAGAAGAACCTTTTCTTGATTTCAGCATTGGATGAGAAGGGTTACAAAGTTGCATTTGTTGATGGACAAGTTCTTATGTGGCCTAGAGGGAAGACTTTTGATGATGTTGTGGTGATTGGAGTTCAAGAGCGAGGACTCTACAAATTGAAAGGGCGATCAGATTCAACATTAATTCAGGACACTATGAATCCCAGTGAATTATGGCATAGGAGATTTGCTCACCTACATTACAAGGCCCTATTGAGTGTGAGCAAAATGGTGACGTGACTACCAGAGATCCAGACAAAACCAAACGACATGTGCAAAGGTTGCACACAAGGCAAGAACATGAAGCACTCCTTTCCCAACAGCGATAACAGAGCCAAAAGAGTATTGGACATCGTGCACTCGGATGTGTGTTGAACGATGTCAACAACTTCACTAAGCGGGTATGTATATTATGTGTCTTTTATTGATGATTACTCACGTAAAGCTTGGATCTATTTGTTGAAGGCAAAGAATGAAGTGTTTGGCAAATTCAAAGAATTTAAGGCACTGGTAAAAAACCTGACAGAGTGGAAGATAAAGACCTTGCGATCGGATAATGGAGGAGAATTCACTTCAGAGGAATTCAAAGAATATTGCAAGGAAGTTGGGATTAAGAGGGAGCTTTCTACTCCCTACAATTCTCAACAGAATGGAGTAGTAGAAAGGAAGAATCAGACGATCATGGAAGCAGTGAAGGCTATGATCCATGATCAAGATCTACCTATGCATATGTGGGAAAAAGCAACAAAGACTGCAGTATACGTGCAGAACATAAGTCCCCACAAAGTACTTGAAAACAAGACACTAGAGGAGATGTTTTCAGGAGAGAAGCCGGAAGTCAACCATCTAAGGATATTTGGATGCCTCGTATTTGTGCATGTCCCCAAGGAAAAGAGGACAAAATTGGATCCATCCGGAAAGAATGGTATATTTGTTGGTTATAGTGACACATCGAAGGCATACAAGATATATATTCCCAATCACCAGAAAGTTGAGATTAGCCGAGATGTCACCTTTGATGAGAGTGCAACTTTCAGCAAATCAAAACAAGACTGCAAAAGAGGTTCATGAGGAGGAGAATGGAGTTACTAGAGTTCCAGAGGCAGAAGCAGTTGAACCAGAGGAAGTCATTCATGAGGATAATGATATGGCAGAACCTCAGAGGCCAGCAGAGATACCTTCTTGCAAGAGAAGACCAGCTTGGGCACAGGAGCTCATCAGAGATGCAGAAAGATATGGTGCCCCAGAAAAATATCTCAGGGAAAGTAAGAAGCCGAAACTGATTCCATCTATGTGGCATGTTCGTGTGATATCATGGATGCAAAATCGTCTAGTTATGAAGAGGTTGCATAAAAGAGGGTATGGAAGGATTCCATGGGAGAGGAATATCAATCCATAGTAAAGAATGATGTCTGGGATGTGGTCCACAGACTGAAGGAGAAATCAGTAGTAAGTTCAAAATGGATCTACAAAACGAAACATGCAGCTGATGGCAGTATTGAAAGGTATAAGGCTAGATTTGTGGCTCGAGGATTCTCTTAGAAGGAGGGCATTGACTATGAGGATACATTTGCCCCCGTGGCGAGATATACATTGATCATGACTATACTTTCGTTGGCCGCAGTAATGAAATGGAAGGTGCATCAGATGGATGTGAAGACAACCTTCTTGAATGGTGAAATAAAAGAGGAAGTATATGTGGAGTAGCTGCAAGGGTTCGAGGTACATGACATGGAGACGCATGTGTGCAGATTGAAGAAGGATTTATATGGATTAAAGCAGGCACCCAAAGCATGGTATGGCAGGATCGACAGTTTTCTGACGAGCTTAGGATTTACAAAGAGTAGTGCAGATCCTAACCTTTACCTTAAGGTTGTGGATGATGGTTCGGTAATACTACTACTGTATGTGGATGACCTGTTTCTAATAGGTGTGGAAAAGCTCATCTCAGAGTGTAAGAGAAAACTGGTTGCTGAGTTTGAGATGAAAGATCTCAGGATGATGCATTGCTTTTTGGGTCTCGAGGTATGGCAAAGACAGGATGAGATCTTTCTGAATCAAGAGAAGTATGCAGTGGAAATCCTGAAGAGGTTTGGGATGTTGGATTGCAAGGCAATGGCTACTCCCATGGTATCAAATATGAAGTTGTTGCAGGATACGACTTCAGAGACTGTGGATGTTACTTTATATTGTGGGTTTGTTGATGTACTTGATGAACACGAGACTGAATACATGTTTTGCTATGAACACCCTGGGTTCGTATATGGAGCAGCCCAGGCAGGTTCATTTCGTTGCAGCAAAACATGTGATAAGGTACCTTAAGGGTACATTGGATTATGGTCTCAGGTATGTGACAGACCATGAGTTCGGGTTATATGGATGTTTGGATTCAGATTGGGTCGACAGTATTCCTGATCGGAAGAGTACTTCGACATATTGCTTCAGTCTAGGCTCCAATATGGTTTCGTGGAGCAGCAAGAAGCAGTCATGTGTAGCACTCAGTACGACTGAGGATGAATATGTGGCAGCATGTGCAACATGTAGAGGAGCAATGTGGCTTTGGAAGTTGCTGTTTGGGTTATTTGGTCTCAAATTGGAGGCGACTTGCATTTGGTGTGACAACCAGAGTTGCATGAAGTTGTCAGAGAATCCAGTGTTCTATGATAGGTCGAAGTATATCGAGATAAAATATCACTATATTAGGGATATGGTGTAGAGGGGAGCAGTGAGGCTCCAGTACGTGACTACCGAGGAGCAGGTTGCGGACGTGTTGACCAAGTCACTGTCGAGCACGAAGTTCGAGCTTTTCAGGGACAAGCTTGGCGTGGTGCCTCTTTAGAGGGAGTGACGAGGTACAGATGCATTGCGGGGTAGTGGATGTCCTGGGGACATGTTGTAGCTATTTGAGAGCTACCCACAGGCGTTGGATGCATTGGCTATGAAGTCAGAACGGTGCACATGATGAGATACAAATGCATTGTGGGGTAGTGGATGTCATGGTGACATGTTGAAGCTATTTGAGAGCTACCTACAAACCTTGGATGCATTGGCTGTGAAGTCATGTTGTACTATGGATATCCGATGATGTATAGATTCATATGTTCAACAATGAATGGTCATGAGCTTGTGTGGCAACAAAGAATACCTTCCTAGTTAAGACAGAGCGTTGATATTTTGATGTAACTACGAAAGATATTCTTTTGTATTTGTATTGGTCAAACCTCGAGAAGGTTATTGTATAAATCAGCTCAAAAGAAATTATTATTTTATTGTTATCCTTATTGTAAAAGTCAAAACGGCCCCTCTTAGGGTTGCATCTTTTTGGGAGTTAAGTTATGTGTATAAATAGAGGTCGAGTTCCTCTCATTTGTATATGCACACAACTCGCCTTCTCTTGTGTATTTGGAGCATAGCAAAGGAGGTCTAGCACAGGAGGTCTAGTTTCTTGGTCTATTTGTGGAGAGCTATAACATGACATTTTACTGGTTGAAGGAATCTATACTGAAGAATTGGTTGCTAGGTTTTCTCCCCCACGAGGGTTTCCCAGGATATATCTTGTGTTCTGTGATTGTTTATCTTTCAGTGATCCTATTACATGCAATAATGGATGTTAAAGAAGCTAACTGTAATTTCTAAAATTATAACAGATTTGATATAAATAAAAGGACAATTGTTAAGTGATTTGACATCATCATTGAAGAATCTAAGGACTGTTTTGCTGCTGCTATACCTGTTGTTTTACTGTTGTTATAACTGCTGTAAAAGTGAATTTTTAGATCTGGTTTATGTGGGATAAGTTGCCCTAGAGGGATGAAATTTATCTAGGTTGTTGGTATATTTTCTCTTTGGATTGCCTAGAAGATTGGGCTGTTAGAAAGTGAAATATTGTACTCTTTCCGCTGCTGTTTTATACACTATTTCATAACAGCCCCAAGGCTGAAAATTCGCAGGTTTAAGATCCTGGAAACCTTTAGTGAAAGAGGTGAAATTTCTATTTTGCATTAAAAGTCAAAGAGTGCAGAAATTTCTACATACCACCGCTAGTGGGTTGTCACACATGTTTACCATCATATTCAAGCGTAGGCAAGAAAGAACCTCATAACGCCCTCTGCATGGTGTTCAAAGTTGCTATGTGTATTCATGATGGTTTCTCATTGCATAATGAACTATTTTGGAGGCTTACACATCTTTGTTACGAACCAAACACCATGTACTGCTCTGGTGTCCTTCCTCTGTCAGATCATCTTTGCTAGGTGTTTTGATTTGCAAGGCACCCACATACTTAGCAAGAGAAACAATGCATGGTCAAAGAAATCTATCCTCATATCCTTTCATTACGTGGATTTCCCTATTTCTAAGTTTCTCGAATCTTGTCTTGCCTCTTGTTAAAAATAGTAGTAGATGTTCAAGTTTCACACAAGTGATGGAGCGTTCACATCACAATTTGTGTAAAATAGTAGAGTCAAAATTCTTGATTGGAATGTATGTCTGCATATGCTTTGGATGTCATGCATAGGAGTCCTGATCATGAGATCCCTACTATTCATGCCAATGTTGCAAAAATCGCAGAAAAATCGCTATTTTTTTCGGCCGATGAAAAATTGGCCTAAAAAAATAACTATTTTTTAAGACGACCGTGTGATTTTTTCGAAAAACACACGCCACGACCCAAAAATCGCCAACTCACTGTAGCCTGCGGAGATAAAAGCGATTTCCTCATTTCTTTTTGGTCATTTGTGTTGTTTGTTGTTGGAGAAAGAAGGAGAGGGGTTTGTGGTCTTCATCAAACACAGTGTAGAGAGCTAAACAACCATCATCATCACCATCGAGGATTTTTTAGTGGAGCAAGGGTTCAATTTCATTTGCCAACCGGTGTTGAATCTTCCATTCATAGGTATGTATTTAAATCCCACCATTTAAAAGTTATTGTCCAAATATTTATGCATGTTTGCTTGCCTCTTTGCTTGACTACATTTTGCTTTTTTTTTTGTCATTTTGCCATGATTTTCATGCCCATAAAAAATGTAAGGTTTTTTTTTTAATGGGACAACAAGCTTGAGCCTTGATGTTAATTTTTTCTCCACCCTCTTATTGTCATTTTTCATTGCTAATAATCTAATCTAGAGGTCTGATTTTTTTTACCAATGGGCTGTTATTTTTTTCTAGTGAGGTTTAATTTCATTTTTTTTGTGCCTTAGGGTTGAATTTTGAAGCTGTCAATTGCCATAGAAAATATGTCGAAGCCTTTGGATGCATTTTGGGTGTATGGGATCCTTGAAGATGGCACAAACCGGCAACGATTGAATTGCAAATTGTGTGGGGTGCATATGACAGGAGGGATTAGCAAGTTGAAATACCATTTAGCTAAAATCTCAGGCATGATGTTGGGATTTGTCTTAAATCTACCCGAGAGATTATGAGAGCTGCATATGATTCAATTCAAGCAAAGGATAAAAAGAAAGAAGACGAAATTGCAAAGAAAGACGGACTTACAGTTAGAAGTTTAGGGGTATCTACCCCTGAGGGTAGTGGGAGGGGCTCCACGGATTCATCTACCGGGAGGCCTATATCTTTTTTTGTTCCACAAACCAATGCTGGGGCACAACTTTCCATCATGTCATTTGTGAAGATACCTCTCAGCATCACCAAAAACAATCCATTTTGACAGCCTATGTGATGCCATTGTTGTTGTTGGCCCAGTGTATAAAAGCGCTACCTTTGAGGAGTTGCGGGGGCCAATTCTTCAAGCAGAAAAGGACATCAACTCTAGATTGACGGAGTTGAAGTAGTCATGGGATATCTCTGGATGCATAGTGATGTCTGATGGCTGGATAGATAGGAAGGGTAGGACCCTTCTCAATTTCTTGGTACATTGTCCTAGAGGTACCATGTTTATCAAATCAGTGGATGCATCGGCACATGTGAAAGATGCAACATTGTTGTGTGAGTTGATGGATGGGTTCATCCAGGAGATCGGTTTGCATAATGTGGTGCAAATCATAACAAATAATGCAACTAATTATGTGGGTGCTGGCAGGCTGCTTATGGAGAGACACTGTTCATTGGTCTGGACTCCATGCGCTGCACACTGTATTGATTTGATGCTCGAGGATATTGTAGCAAACATAAATATATATAAATATATAGATATAAATAAATAATCTTCAAATAATTATAATTAATAAATCAGAATGAAAATACATGTCTATTAATGAAAGGGCACCCCTGCGGTGGTATATATGGCCCTCATTGTCATTGTAATCAATCATCTCATATCTATTCAATTATTAATTACTTGTCGTATATGGATTTTAACCTATTTTCCTATTTACATTGGATATTTACATAAGTGAACTCAGTTGGTTCACCACAGATACGAGGAAAACTTCCTTCATAAAGGAGGTTATTGATCAGGCTAGGAGCATCCCCAAGTTCATATATAACCATACTTTCGTTCTTAGCCTCGTGAGGAGATACATTAGAAACATGGAGTTGCGGCCTCCTGCAATCACTCGTTTTGCCACCAACTTCCTTACTCTTCAGTATTTGCTTTAATGTTAGTTTGAGTTGAAGCAAATGGTTGTTTGTAATGAGTGGCGGGATTGTGCATATAGCAGAAGAGAGGATGGGAGAGCCATTGCCAAAGTGGTGTACAACGACTCCTTATGAGAAGGAGTAGCAGAAGTGTGCTCAATAAGTGAACCTTTGGTAAAGGTTATGAGATTTGTTGATAGCGAGAAGCCCGTAATGGGCTATTTGTATGAGGCCGTGGATAGGGCCAAAGAAGCTATCTAGACTTTTTGTGTGGGCAAGGGTAGCCTTGGGTTTCATAGACGGATGCTATTATGGGATTTTATTGATAGTTGGTGGACCGGGATGCTCCATCGACCCATTCATGGAACACCACTTTTTGTCAACCCCGCATTTTCCTACAAATGCAACTTTGGTTTTGATGGCGAGGTGAGGAAGGGCTCCTTACTTGTCTTCATCGGATGGTACGTGATGCCGAGATTCTCCTCGAAATTAATCGCGAGATAGAGATGTATCGGGATGGTATTGGACTATTTGGCTTTGAAGATGTTGTTGCAAGGACCGTTTTGATGCCACTAAGTCGTTAGAATTTAGAAGTTAGAACTTTATATTTTTAAAATTCAATTGTGTTTTATAATTTATTTTAAAATCTAAAGTTTAATTATGTTTTCTTTATGTTCTGTTTCTTGATTATTTGGTGTAGATGTTTGGTGGCGAAACTATGGTGCAAGGGTACCAAATTTACAAAGATTTGCCATCCAAATCCTCAGTCAAACCTGCAACTCTTCAGAATGTGAGTGCAATTGGAGTGTATTTGAAAAATACACTCAAAAAAACACACCAGGTTAGCACTTAGAACTTCAATAGAGGAGTTACATTTATTGTAATTTATGACTCTACGACCCTTTAATATATTATCACCCTCAAAACTCATTAAATTTTTTATGAGCCTCTTATAGGTTGGAGTTCTCACGTCTCAATGACTTGGTGTATGTCCATTACAATCTCTAACTATGGTTGAGACAAATGGATAGAACACTGGTTGTGGATGCCATTTCCTTGGATTATTGATGCATTGTCTAAGTGGAGGGTGGAGGCTAAGATGCCTATCATGGAGGAGGCACCTGCATGGTTAGAGGAGGAACCGAAAAAACAACAGGAGGAGCAACAGGGGGAGCGGGAGGAGGAGGAGGAGGAGGAGGAGGAGGAGGAGGAGGAGTAGGAGCAGGAGGAGGAGGAGCAGCTTGAAGACATCATGGAGGGTGATGTGCTAGCATCAACACCACCTTCTACACTTATTGATACACCTACTTCTACACACACCAATCGTTGTCTACTGTTAGACTCAGGGCCTTCTACTGTCAAGGGCAGGCCTAACACACAACCCATTATCTTTTCTTGTAAAAGGGGGAGAGAGCATTGATATTAGATAGCTAGCTGCTAGTTTTGTTACATTTTTCATTGTACATCTACCTCACAATGATGAGATACATTTATAATTATATATGTGATGTCATTTTATATTGGTTTTGGGTTCAGGAATTAGGATTCAATATCGACTTTGATGTATCATTTCTTATTTGGCATCCACTACATCATATAGATGAGTGATTTCTCCATATTTATGTGCCAGTGTGTTTATCTGATGTTGTTGTTGCTTTATATGTTCAAAATTTTGAAAAAAATGAATATATTTTGTATTTTTTAATGTTTGTTTGGTTTTTCGAATTTTTGTCGATTTTTTTCTATTTTTTCCAAAACAATGTTTTTCGGACCCTCGTCGATTTTTTGCCAATGTCGAGTTTTTCAACACTGATTCATGCACATAATAAACATGTCACCAATATAAATCATTCAATGATTTTTCATAAATAAGCAAATGAACATAGTCAATCAGGTTATCGTAATTTAAACATGGGCACTTTGGCATGGCCTCCTCCAGGAAATATGACTTTGAAATCACTATGTCATCACATTCATAAGACAAGCAAAGGAGTCTCGACTATTATCAAATACAAACCCCAATTCATAAGCACAAATCAAAACCATCGGGTCATAAGCATTTAAATCTAATCCAGGCAATATGGTTAGTCACATAATCCATTAAAGAAATCCATGAGCTACTATGCATTTGTCTCCTAAGTGTAAATACTTTCACTACTTCTTGCATGTGATTAACATGCCATTAAGAGAAACCATTCATGGGCTATCTATAATGAGTAAAAGAAAATACCACCATCAAAACATTATAATGTGGTTATTTCGTAACGTCTTTATGTTGATATTATGGTAGATGTGGGAGGTATTTACCTCCATGTGTAACCTTGACGAGAATAGAATATTTCGGGAAGCAAGAAGAAATCCTAAAGCATTGAACATAACCCTAGAAGACAAGTCAACTCAAGGAAATATTTAATATTAAGTATTTAGCCTCCAGAATGAGAAGTCGACCCAGACAGCTCAGGAAAAATAGTATAAATACAAGTAGCCATACCTCATTTGGTATACACAGCTCGAAATTTCAGTAGTGAAGAAGTGCGCACTGCAGAAACTAGGTAAGTGCGCAAGTCTGGGGAGTAGTTGCAGCTACAACTACTGCAATTTGTATTCTCGATTTGGGCTTGGACTTTTCTATTGGTTATGGTTTGGACTTTCTGCCTTGTATGCTAGCTCTGGAGAGAGAGAGGTACGCTACATTGATTGGCTATTAGGCCTAGGGTTTGCTTCCGGAATCATTCTCTGTCAAGGTTAAGGTGCTCGGGGGTGGCTTCAGCCTATGGTTGGGTGACAATATTGCTATATTGTCTATGGTTAAACAAGCACATCTATTATTTCTAACAGGTTATGGGCCCACCCTATCTTCGGACAGTCTAACCGCTGGAAGATAGATTGGGAGGATTTGCTCAGTCATAGTTGCAGTTGCAACCAGTTTTGCTGCAACAACGAAACCCTAACCATCTTGTTGAGGCACCTTAAGTGAAGAGATTGACCTAATTTCTGGATAGCCTAGTGCGCCCTAGCCTAGCGCACCTCCTGGTACTCTCAGCAAGCTAAGACGTCAAGTTTGAGTTTTTGGTCAAAGGTTGACCAGGTCAACGTAGTTATGACTTACTCTATGAAGTCAGAAAACAAGTTAGAAGGGGCTTCTAACTTCAGAGCATGGAAGACAAGGATTGACCTCATCCTTGCCAAGAATAAAGTGTTGTATATCGTGAAAGGAAAGTTCGTGGAACCACAGTTCGAAGAAGGAAAAGAGAAGGAACCTCAGAACGTTGTAGTTATGGAGAAGTTCAAAGACAATGACATCAATGCCATGAGTATCATAATGGACTTTATAAAAGACCACTTGATACCCTACATCTCCCATCTTGACTCATCTAAGAAGATGTACGATGCCTTAACAAACCTCTTCTCAGTCAGAAACATTGGACAAGTAATGAGTCTAAAAAATGAGCTTCATGACATGAAAATGAATGATGATGACAGCAAAACATCATACCTTGTGAGAATCTGTCAGTTAAGAGATCAACTACAAGCTATTGAGGAAATCATTTCAGAGAAGGAACTGGTAAATTTAGTACTCAATGGTCTTCCCAAGACATGGAATGCATTTGCCGCAAGCATGTGCCATGAACACAAGGAAGGAGTATCCCACATTTGAAGAACTTTAGACTTGTTGTGCACAAGAAGAATCAAGGATTAGTGCAAAAGAGAAACCCCAAAAGAAATACGATGATCAAGCCTTTACAACAAGGTTCAAGAATGTCAGGAATAAAAAGAAGTTTGTCTCAAGGAAGAAACCAAATCAAGAGAAAGATATGTCAAAAATACAATGCTTCAACTGTCGAAAATATGGTCACTACAAGAATCATTGTCCTGAGTTAAAGAAAAGGAAGGAAACACACGAAGCATCAGTTGCCGAAGAAAAGGAACCCTCAAAGAAGGCCAAGCAGGATAAAACAAACTTCTTCTTCTAAGACAAGGTAACAATATTCTTCATAATTCTTGTACATACCATGTTTACATAGTTTCTGTACATATCTTGCATATCTATTTCTTAGAAGATAAGAT
>ML838084.1:8418-44732 GCA_009831015.1 Picea engelmannii | reverse complement strand
CAGAACAACCAGTCATTATATCGAGAATCACAAGACTACCAGCTTGGTTTGAACCCACTAGAAGCAATCAAGCAGAAGAAATAGAAGTTGTGATGAAGAACAATGTATGAAAGACTTATGAATGGAAGCATTGCGAGATTCAGAACTAGAGGTTCTTCCAGATGGAGGGAGAAGACTATGATGATAGCTTGTTCCAGTTAACCAGACATACCTCTACTTGAGCCACTATATCGTCTGCAATATCCATGGGTTGGAGTTTACATCAGATGAATGTAAGGACTGTTCTCCTCAACAGAGTAATTGAACAAAGAAGTGTATGTAGAGCAGCCTCAAGGTTTTGAGGTATACCAGAAAGAGACCCTTGTATGTAGATGGAAGAAGATCTTGCATGGATTCAAACAACTTGGTGCAGAGCCTCTCATGCACAACAAAAGTGTGGTGAAAACTTTCTATAACAGAGATATTGTATCAGAATGGTTACTCAGAAGTCCGGGATTATGGATTGCTAATCCATGACAAACTCTCATAAAGACAGAAGAAGTGCCACTTGGATATGTTCCAGTTTGAGCCTTTCCATGATGTCATGAGCTAGCAGGAAACAAAAGTGCTAAATCCAACCATGATATACTATAATGATCAGAGCTATATGAAGCCTTTAGAGAAAACCAGTGTTCCAGACAGACCGAAGTACATTGAGATTGAGCATTACATTCTCCGTGATGAAGTCCAGAAAAGAGAAGTGGTTCTCCAATATATCTCCACAGATGAGCAGATAGAAGATATTTTGGTAAACCCTTTGTTCAAGATGAAAAAAAAAAGAGGCTTGCATACTCGTGAACAAGCTGGAGCTCGTGGAGACGACTTCCTTATTGAAAAAGGAAGAGATTACTCCCAGGTTGGGAGGGAGCACCAATGTGTTATTGATTTATGGACAATCATTTTTCAGTTCGAAAAATGGTCCAGGATGAGCAGTTTCTTTCCAGTTCGGAAAGTGGTTTGAGATTTCTGACGGACATGCATTTTCCAGTTTGGAAAATGGTCCAGATCGGACGCTCATTTTCGTAATGAAAATGGTTCGATAGATTGTTGATGTACCATAGACAACGATTCCCCTTGTGGCTAGTGTGGGGGAATGGTCTAGGACAATCATTCTTCTTGGAAGTCACTCTCAGTAGTGGTCAAGTAGAATGGTCCGCCTCGTCGAGCAGTCATTCTTTTGAAGTTCACAGTTGTGAGCAGTTTCGAAGAATGGTCCGTTTTGGAGGTTGGTGCAGGACAGTGATTTCCTTAGGAAATGGTCCAGACAGTCATTCCCTAGGGCAGACTCGTTCTCTCTAGGTTGCACTTTGTTTAGTGCCTGAGGAATGGCCCAGTTAGGTGAATGGTCCAGGTTCAGCAATCAGGGACAGGCATTCCGTAGGGTAGACTCATTCTATCCAGGTTGCACTATGTTTAGTGTCGGAGGAATGGCCCAGTTAGGTGAATGTTCCAGGCTCAAAAATCAGGGACAATTATTCTTCTATGCTTGAGAAGAATAGTCCAGATAGCTCATGGCTGATGTTTTACTTTGTGAGGGCAGATGCTCTTCCAGATCTCACAGATGTGAGTGGAAGAATGGCCCAGATGACTCGATTTATATCGTGATATTATTTTCTGTGTAGGTTGATATCAGATGATATGATTGCTATGGAGACTGTATATCTTTGGACAATAGATGTATGCTACTGTGGTGGATGTGTTCCACTGGTTGTGACTATGTGTCACTGATTAAGTAGTCGTGTGCTACTTGGTGTGGTAGTGTACCACTAGATTGTAGTTGTGTACTACTATGGATATACACAATTGTGTTCTATTGAATGACATTGTTCTGATTGCCATGTAGACTATCAATAGTGTTGAAAATGATCATCAACTAGATGGATAGTCAATGTGCTTGTGGACAGACATTCTCTAGGTGGAGAATGGTCCAGATAGAATAGATTGTTGGTAGACAAGTATTCTCTCTGTGGAGAATGGTCCAGGTTGACAGTTTGTTGACATGTCATGGACTAGTATTTTCCTAAGGCACAGATTGTGGCCCGATTAGGAAAATGGTTCAGGACTGATATTTTCTAAGGCATATAGGTTGAGATAGATCTCTATGATTTGATTAGAAAATAGTCCTAGATTGACATTCCTATAGGAATGGTCTCTGTAGTCCATGGCGTAGCTTTTAGCATCTGTTGGGATAGTCATTCTTCTAGGACGTATGTCCAGATTAGAAGAATGGTCCTTGTATCACTCTGTGGAGTGAGTGACTTATTCAACATCATGCCTGATTACTCAGATAGAGTATGGCTTTGAGAGATGATGCAGTTGATGCTATCAGATGATAGTGATGATGGTGCTCGTGATCTAATCATGAGATAGTATGTACGACTATGATGATGCTACCGGTTAAATGGTATGTATGTGCTCAAGACCATTGCCTTCAATACCTCCCTAGCTAGGAGGGAGTGTTGATAATATGGTAGCTGTGGGAGGTATTTACCTCCACGTGTAACCCTGACGAGAATAGAATATTCCGAGAAGCAAGAAGAAACCCTAAAGCATTGAACACAACCCTAGAAGACAAGTCGGCTCAAGGAAATATTTAATATTAAGTATTTAGCCTCCAAAATGAGAAGTCGGCCCAGACAGCTCAGGAAAACAGTATCAATACAAGTAGCCAAACCTCATTTGGTACACAACTCGAAATTTCAGCAGTGAAGAAGTGTGCACTACAGAAATTGGGTAAGTGCGCAAGTCTGGGGAGTAGTTGCAGCTGCATCTGCAGCTACTGCAATCTGTATTCTCGGTTTGGGCTCTGACTTTTCTATTGGTTATGGTTTGGACTTTCTGCCTTGTATGCTAGCTTTGGAGAGAGAGAGGTACGCTACATTGATTGGCTATTAGGCCTAGGGTTTGCTTCCGGAATCATTCTCTGTTAAGGTTAAGGTGCTCGGGGGTGGCTTCGGCCTATGGTTGGGTGACAATATTGCTATATTGTCTATGGTTAAACGAGCACATCTATTATTTCTAACACTTTATAAGTAAGAGGATCTTCAAAAACACTACATCCATCAATGCACAAGAATCCCAAGGATTCACATCTTATCAAAATCAAGCTCACCAACCAACTGAATACAAAGCAAAGCTCAAACAACCATTGAGCCATGAGTATTCACATGCAAACACAACATCATTGATCGAAACAAGTGCATTCAAGTGATTTCGTAATTTTAACAAGAGTGCCATTAAGTGAGGTGCTTGGTCATTGTTCACCTTTCTTTGCTTTGGTAGAGAGCAAACATCCATGCATCTAAAGCAATGCTAAGTAGAGACATTTGCACTCTTGTCGTATCTTCTACATTGATCAAGCTTCACATGAAAATAATTAATGATCGAAGGAAAGAAGCATACTAATCATTGAACACTCGAATAACATAGGACATTTTTTCCCCAGGTAAGTTATCTTAGGGAAAACCCTTGGGCACTTCCCATCATTCCAAGGATGGCACCCAAGGTAAACCCTAGATTCTTTAGGTCACAAGGCCATGTCAACAACAGGGCTCAAAGCCGTTACAACAATATACTCATTATGAGCTTAGGATGTCACACACAAGAATAGAACCTGGGTGGGGAGGATAATGCTCCATCCCATAACCACTCTGGCTAGACCAAATTGACAACAAAGGACTTTTTCATGAAAGAAGCAAGATTGAGTAAGGAGAAGACCAATCCTATCTAATTTTTGGATGAAAACCAATCCCTTCACGAGACATGCACCAAAATTCAGAGAAGCGACTAACAAGATTACCACAATTAGAAATTCACATAGCTTGCTCACAACCCAAGTGCTTAGCAAAGAGACATGCCAATCACTAAAAGAAACAACTGCAAGAACTCAAGGAAGAAGTAAGATCCAAAACATTGGCAAGTTCTCAGCCAAGTGATTTCCTTAGCTACTGAGATGTAGTATTACCATATCTGTCAATACTAATTTCAGATATCTGGCTCCTTGATACTGAAAAACTATTGCCTAGTAGGAATTAGATACCCTTTCCAAATCAACAAGATGAGCCCATTAAGGGAGTTTTTAATGTTGCATATCAAATTTATGGTGGATTGCCTCAGTGACAAATTTGTGGTATTTGTAAGTAGTCATTTTCAGATCTATGGCTCCCAAGGATTGAAAACTATTGCCCGATTGGTGTTAGTTCTCATTAAGCCAAAAGATGAGTCTATGAAGGGATTTTTTTTCTTTGCATCCCCATCCAAAGCCTATAATGGAGGAGATCTACACTCTAGTAGATTATTGGGCCCCGAGCTTCTTTTATTGTTAAGCATGGCACTAGGCCAAGCTAGCTATTAATGTTAGAGGTGCCCTTAAAGAACACTTCTAAAGAAAAATGCCTTGTCTTATGAAAATTTGTCATCCTTGTTCCACTCCTAGCACACAAGGTTAACTAGAGATGGGGCCTATAGAATGATGTAGTTGTTGGTCCAACTTGACAAACCTGTGCGAATGTAGAGCATATGCCAAATTCTTGTCTATACTTTGGTCTATCTTAATTCATTCACTAAAGCTTGGCCAATAATCATAGGTAGGGATCATAAGGTATTTGCCTTGTAAAATGTGAGTTATCTGGTGCTCAAGAGATCATCAAACATGTCTCCTTGTTCTTTCCATCTATCAAGATGGATTGGTCTTGGAGGTAGACTGATTTCCCCTATGCTTTTCTTTGTACATTTTCTTGGGACATTGCCTACTTGGTGGGAATACCATAAGTCACAATACTTTCCTCCACATGGAAGGAAAGGTGCAATTTAGTATTGAGGAGATTTAATAAGGAATGGGAGGAAGTATGTATTTTTCTACTAATCCAAGGAATGTGGTAACTATTTAGAGAAAACATTAGAGATCAAAAGGGTAATGCAGAGCACAATGATTGGGCCAGATACCCCTACAAAAAAGAGATCCTTAAATTCTTTGCTAAGGCTTAGAGAGATTGGACAATGACTCAAACAAATTTGTGTTAGGTCTTCAGAGTTGTAAGCAGAAGCAATGTGTAGTCGCAACAAATTCAAAATCGTATATCTTGCTTGGAGTTGGAGTTCAAAAGTTAGATATGGCTCGTTGAACTCTACATAGGATTAATACTGGAAGGAGTCAAAGATAAATGATTTTGTTCCAAACCAAAATGACCATTGACAAAAAATTCTTCCATCATCTTCCATATAGCTAGTGTTCCACAGGGAGGTGTCCTGCAAGGTTGCACGCCCCCCATGCTTCCAATGCCCTTAGGACACGGGGTGCCTGGAAAAACGTTTCACCATGTCCCCATTTTGCGAAACGCGGATAAACACATAGCGAAATGTTTCGCTAGTGTGTGCTACACTTTTTGCAAAATGGGGGGCTTGTGGGCAACCCCTCCCAAAAAGTGGGATGCTTAGACACCCCCCACCCCCCAATTTTTTTTCTAAAAACCTTAAAACCTTAGAAAACATTACAAAACAAAAAAACAAAAAACCTAACTAAATATTAAACTTACTTCAATTTACCTATCCCTTGGTTACTCATGAGAGTGACTTTGACTTAGATAGCAATACTCCCATTGATGGTGTCGATGCTTCATACAACAAATGGATGTAGAGGACTAGTCAATGGAATTGACTCCTTGATGCTCATATGATGTTGGTTTCTTTTAGCTACATTTAGTTTTCAGTGTTCACAGTTTTAACTTTTGACTCTAGATATTGATGGCCTCAGACTAAGTCTTTGACTTGTCACTCTTTACTATTTTGAGTAATTTTAATATACTAGTTCAGACTTCAGCATCTACTATCTACTATTTAAATCTTACTTAGTACTATTTAGAATGATTAATCCGAATCAATGTATTTTATTTATGATTTTGTTATAAGTTATAAATTTCAAATTTCAAATTTTGATGTGCATGTATCATTGAGTGTGAATTAAGATATATCAATGACAATACGATGATAACAATGGTGATTGATGAATTGTGTTTGTATCATTTGCAAATTTGAATTTAGTATTTACATTGCACAATGATGAATTTACATGGGATGGATTGTTATAGTTAGGATTTTTATTTATTTTTATAATTTTAGAGATGTGCCCCCCTTTGCCAGGGACACCCCCCTGTCTCCCATAAATTTCCCTAAAACTTGGGGGGTGTCTCCACATGTCCCCCATGTGCGTTTCCCCGGTCCTGCATCCCAAAAACTTGGGGGAACATTGCATATAACTGAGCATTCATTTAATTGCATAATGGTGCTTTTTGATATACAGATTGTAGCATGACTGGGTGAAGATGACCAGTTCAATTATGATTTAATTGTATTAATTACAGTGTTTTATGTCCATGATTAGTTAAGTGTGAAGCATTATGCATGTGCATGCAATGGCAGGTTTTGGTGGTAATAACTATCCATATATATATATAGCGTTGGCTAGCTGTTCTATGAAATGGAGTTTTTCGCCGGAATCCGGCGATATAAATTTACATGAATCACTATTTTTTGAATGCAGAAATGGATTCACCATGCTGAAAAACTCCTAGGGCACTCGGATTATACAGAAATAATCACTCAAATCTACGAATCCAACAATTCCTCTCTGGATTTCAGGCAAATTTCTCCGGAAAAAATCATCATTTCGTAGAACCTTTAGCCTACGGCTATATATATATATATATACACACACACACACACACACACACACACTCCATAATCCTTTAGGTAATTTTTTTAAAACACTTAGAAGCATCATTCAATTAATTTAAAAAAAATCAGAAGAGATGCAAAGATTGCAAGTACTGCCTTCTTCTTTACCAACTCTGTGTTTCTACATTTGTTTAGTCCATTAAAATGTCTTCTGGCTGTTATTTAGACTTTCCATTGACAAAGGTCCCAATCATGAGATGGTGAAAGTCAATGCTTAGATAGTTTTAGGTTTTGAACTCTTCTATGGTTTCTTTTTGTGAACAATTGCTCGATATACCAATTTCTTCTATTTTTATCTTGATTCGAGTTTTGCCCATGTTCTTTGTCTGCTCAGATAGTTATTGTGGTCTTTACTTTTTTTCCACAAAAAATTACTCTTTATATTTATATATATATAAAACATTCACATACATAACGCCCTTACTTATGTCATAAAAGATCATAAGACATATGGACAGTATTTCCCATTACATTTTCAAAATAGTCTCCCGAACCATAATGCCGCTCCGACTAATCTCAACAGAGAAAGACAACATTTCAAGATACAAGAGGATCAGTAGTCTGTACCCCCCTATCCCAGACTGATTACACATAGCCTCCATATAGAACACTTGAGGCAATCACCAGAGCCCAGAACCATCCAGCAAAAAAGGAAAAAAGAGCCTCATCAAAAAGAAGGCATACTATGCTAATAAAGATCAAGAAACTGGTGTGGCCCCTCATGCTTCCCTATGCATTTATAATATATAAGATTCCCAGGTTCCTTTAAGAGTGCCTTCTTTGATAGACAATCTGCCTCTTGATTGTCATTTCTGTAAACATGAGCAAAGGATAAAAGGTGGAATTTGTTAATTAATACAGAGATACTATCCATCCAACAGTCCAAAGAGACAACCTGTAGATGCCCTTTCCTTTTCAACCAGTCAATAATAATCTTTGAATCTCCCATAACATGTAGATCCTGAATGGATAAACATGAAGCCAAGGAAAGCAAGGCCCACACTCCAAGCAATTCTGCTCGAGTATTTGTTCCAGGCCCACAGTTAAGGAGCCAGTTATATCTGCTTTGCTCATTAATCCTGATGACGCCCCCCGCTCCGCTGTTCAGACCTGTGGATGAGGCCACTCCGTCGAACCAGCCCACCGTGCCTCCCTTGTCCAGAGCAGGATGCTTCGTTCTTGGTGCAGAAACCTGTGGTGTCTTTTTGTAATCCTTTAAAACAATGAGAGAACTATGAATCACTTTCTGAATCCTGGGGATGTTGTCCTCAAAAATCGCTGAGTTGCGCTCCCTCCAAATAGACCAGCAAATGAGAGCTGGGAGAGTGGGTAGATGTGTGTTTTGGGCTCTCCATTGTTTGTAGCAATCCATCAAATTGCTCCCCACCCAACTGCCCGAGTAATTCACATACGTTCTTAGACTGTTCCAGACTTCCTGCGTGAAGACACAATCCAGAAAGAGATGTTGAATCGATTCAGAATTCCCCATACATATTTTACAAACACTAGGGCCTATGAAACCTCTGCGTTGAAGGGTCTCCCACGACAACACTTTTTTTTCCATCATCAGCCAGGAAAAAAGTTTAATTTTCAGTGGACAGTCCCAGTCCCAAATAGCCTTATGCCAACCACCCGTCTTAAAGATCCATTTACGATTTTCTGCTGCTAAATAGATGTTCCTTAACGTGGCCATTCATGAAATATTGCCCCCCGTCCATTTAAGCATATCTGACTTCTCCTGAAGAGTAATTCCATTGTCTATAAGAGCAACATGGAATGCTTGCCACTTTGCCTGTAAACACCCAGATAAGTCCAAATCTTCACGAGAGATCCAGTTGGAAGTGATCCTTCCCACCCGAGGCAACGCTTTGGCCTGGAAGAGATAGTAAATACCTTTTCTATTTATCACCTCGATCAACTCATCCGACAGAATAGATCAACTCATCCGACAGAATAGCCGACTGACCCATCCCCAATATACAGTCTTTTCCAATCAAGATAGAGTGCCCGTTCCCTGGGCTCCAGGCCATCCAATGTAGTAAAAGATGAAGGGATTTTAGTAAATATTTCCATACCTTTGATCATTTCTCCTTTGTAATATCCACTGTTCTTAGCCATCACGCTGTTGATATAAACGACAGATACTTGTCTTTGAGAACCCTATGCCATAACCCCTCCTTCATCAGAGCTCTCCATGACTGTTGGTTGCCAGGGCTCTACTAAAATCCAAAATGTTCCTTAACCCCCATCCCCCATATATCTTTGGTCTAGCTATTAGCTTCCAGTTACAGAGATGTATGCTCTTCTTTTTTCTACCACCCGACCATAAAAAGTTAAAAATCAATTGGCGAATTCTTTTAAAAATCGGTGAAGGCAGATTCGCCAAAGTCAACCAATAGACAGGTCGACTCTCTAAGACAACTTTGATCAAGGTCAGACGTCCCCCTAAAGATAACCACCGGTTGTACCAGTGATTAATCTTTTGGTCATATTTCTCTATAAGCCATAGCCAATCTTTAGATCTATATCTGCCAATCTTAAGGAATAACCCAAGGTATCTAAAACCATCTGTAAGATCTTGAAAATTATAAGGAAGAATAAAATTCAGAGAGTCCAGGACCGACTGACAAATCCCATACTGATAAAGAGTTCTTTTCTGAGGATTAACCTGTAGACCTGAAGCAAAGCAAAAGTGGTTTAAAACCCTGCTAATCTCCTTGGCTAAACTTAAACCTTCCATAATAAGAGTGAAAAGTAAGGGCGACAGAGGGCACCCTTGTCTGAGCCCTCTCCTGCTGCTAAATTTTTTTGTAGGTTCTCCATTGATAAGCACCACATAGGAAGCAGACGTAACACTACCCATGATCCAGTTGGTCATCATTTGCCCAAAGCTGCATTGGTGAAGAACCAGCCTGAGGAAATCCCAACTAATGCAGTCATATGCTTTTTTCAAGTCGATTTTGAGGATTATTGCCTTCAATTTTTTTTCTTTAATACTATGGAGACACTCTTGGGCCGTCCCAATTGCATCTCCAATTTGTCTTCCTTTTAGAAAGCCGAATTGCTCCTCAGACAGAGTACGAGACATAATCAGTCTTATTCTCTTGGCAATGATCTTATAACATAGATTGCATAAAGCAATCGGGTGAAAATCACCAAATGTTGTCGGCCCATTAACCTTCGGGATTAATGCAATGAAAGTCGCATTGATGCCCTTATTCACCTCCTCTGTAATTCGTGCCTCTTCCACCGCTTCCACCAAATCCTGTGCCACCAAGTCATAGAAATGAAGATAAAACTCAACAGTCCACCCATCCGGGCCTGGACTCTTGTCTTTCATGAAACCTTTAAGTACTGCAAAAACTTCCTCCTTAGTGACCGGGCTTTCTAAAACATTCACCTCCTTCTCCAGGACCAGTCTGGGATAATGTCTTATTGCCTCAATTTGTTCCACAATTCTATTGTCGGCTGATTCTTGGTAAAAAGAGCTAAAGAAGCGCAAAGCTTCAGATTTAATGGCCTCTTGCCCCTGGTGGGAATGTCCCTGATCATCCATTATTTCCCATATGTGTTTTTTGTTCCGTCTAAAGCTAGCATAGTGATGAAAATACTTCATGTTTTTGTCACCATTTTTTATCCAAATGGCATGGATTTTCAAACGCCAACGAGCCTCTTCATCCATCATATAGGAATTTCGATCATATTCAAGCTCTTTTAGACGAGATCCCTGTATTGGGTTTAAGCCACTTCCCCAGCTCTGTTTCGTCAGGATTTCTAATTCCTTCTCTAGTGCTGCTATGGTTCTCTTTTCCTTAAATTTCTTTTGTGCTAACCAACTCTTCTTTGGGAGCCAGCCACATTGCAGAGATGAGGAGCACACCAAACCGACTGGACTAAATCCCCAAAAGACTCATCCTTCAAAAAGGCATGGTTAAATTTAAAGGGACATGCAACTGAGTAATCATCATAATTTAACTGTAAGAAAACTGGCGCATGATCCGAGAAATATGGGTGACCAACCCAAGATCTAAATCTTACCGCATCAACTAATAAACCTTCTGCCACATAAACTCTGTCCAACCTTTTTTGTATACTCTGTTCTCCACTTTTTCCATTTCGCCATGTAGGCACTAACTCTAGTGGCTGCATTTCCACTAAACCATTTCTCTGGAAGAGGTCTCTGAAGAAACTAGCCAATGGATCAGAGCGGCCTTCAATTCCCCGCACTTCATCAATACTAGTAGTGAAATTTAGGTCACCTGCCAGAATGAGATTTTCCTGTGTTAATAAACCCTTTGATTCGACTTGTTCCCAGAACAGTCTTCTCCCAGCGCAGGGACCATAAGCATTTATAAAGCAAATCCTGCTTTTGTCAGGTATGTGATAACCTGTCAAAAAAATACCACCGGCGCTTAAGAATGGATTTAGCTCAAAAATACATGGGTTCCAAGCAGCCAGAAGCCCTCTCGACTTCCCAATTGCACTTACCACGCTGATGCACCAAGTGGGGCAAAGAGAGTACATGAAATTACGAGCCTTCATATCATCCACAAGAGTTTCTTGTAAAAACACAATATCCACCTTTGTATTACTTAAAATTTTCCGTAATGCAGGTAGTTTTTGGGGACCATCGATCCTCTGACATTCAATGAAAGGAGGATCATGACTTAGCCCTAGCAAGGGCTTTCATGCCTCTAAGCAGCCCTGAATCGGAAGTAGTAACCGGGTTGGTAACATAAGCCGAAGACTGACTAGACCTCTTCCTAGCACTCCTGGTTTTGAGAGGAGATAATTCCACTCCTAAACCCCTAGACCAAGCCATGGTTTTCCCTTTTGGATCTCCCTTACTATCCAAATTGCTGTCAGTCAAAACAGGATGTTGGTGAACCTGCTGTCCAAGATAAGTAAGAAGGGGAGAGGGATCCTTGAGGCTTCTAATGGTTGGAATCAAAGTATCCAATACAACATCAAGGTTCGGGTTTGGCAAGGTAATAGGTGGATGGACCGACGAAAAATCCACATCAGAGAGAGTCTTTGCAGGCTCAGGGTTCAGAGTAATAGTCTCCACGACAGGTTGGGTACCGTCTAGCCTCGCTAAGTTTGTAAGAGGACCTCCCAAACCCTCAGACTCCTTTACAGAGTGTAAATCATGAACAAAAGATGCCTCCGCCAAAGATGACTTCTCAATAAACTCACGTTCCCATGCAAAGAGTTTGAAATAAAGATTGGGATAGAATGAACATAACTTACCAAGAAGTGTTCCTGATAGGTCAGCCCCCGAGTCTTCTTCGTTCCCACATGAGTAGGCCCCCATAGCCTCTGGATCCTCTTCCGTCATATACCCATTAAAAAGAGGTGATTCCTCGTCTTCCTCAGTGTCTCCAGTGCCGCTCCAGTTGGTACAGTCTCTACAAAGATGACCGATTCTCTGACAAAGTGTACATCGGAATGGGATTCCCTTGTAATCCAAGCGCTGTATCATTATTTGACCCCTCCATTCGAGCTCCATCGTGTCCATCAACCCCGCTGTAACATCGATATCAACCAAGACCCGCGCCATGCGCTTGTCCGTCGAACTCAAAACACTCTCATCAACTTTAAGAAATCGACCGAGTAGATTTCCTATGGCCGTCAGTGCCGATAGGTTCCACATGTTTAAGGGCAAACCTGGGAGAAGAACCCACACATGACGTCGGTTGAAGTAATCCTTAGCTGGATCAAAACCTATCCTCCAGCGTTTCAACATGAGACTCTCCCCATCAAAATCCCAAAACCTACTGAGAATAACGTCTGCATCGTCGGGAGCTTTGAATACTAGGTTGAACCACCCATAAGTCAGAGTAAGATATTCAGGCACATAGCCGAGTAAGGGAAGCCAATTATTTTGCATCCAAACTGTAAACGAGAGGTTACATTTGGATTTATAAGCATAACGCCCCACAAGAGCATAGAGAGAGAGTTGACACGTCTCCTCCAAGCCGACATCCATACCGATAACTAGGCGTCTCTTCTGTCTTTTGGGTTTCCAGACCCTGGCTACCTTCTTCTGGTTTTTAACCTTTTCTCTCAAGTGTTCCCGTTTGTTAACACCAGAATAGCCAGTCGGCTTTGGAAGCTCCTGTAGGGATCCTGAATCAGTCTTTGAGCCTACTTCTCCACAGAGAGTCCTCTGTGAAGGATCCAAACTTACATCACCTACCGTAGAATGATTCGTATCCTTGCCAGCTTCCTGAAAACGCAAGTCCGCCACCCTTAGAGAATTAGACAAAGGTGGTAGCTGATCATTAACTACATAGTTTAATGAAGTAGTTATGGCTCCCACACCATAGTCTTTACTACACTGCATCAGCCATTGCAAAGATGCCAGCTCTCTCCCATTCCGCCTTGTCAACTGCACCCAAGATCGCACTAGCTTCCAAGGCCATAATACTTGGTAGGATCCACCCAATCAGGTGAAGCTTCTAGGGTCAGAAAAGTCAGAAAAAGCCGTAATGATGAGACTCTAGGATAATCGCCTTAGAGCACAATAAATCTCATCTAAATGTAGGTGGGAGTCATAAAACCTCCCTTCTCTAACTAAAGGGATCGCTATTAAGTATACCCTAAAATAACACTTACGCCATCGGTCAACACACTAAGCAGAACCCTGATAAGACTTCCAGTCTAAAGCCCCCCAGTACCTCCATCCCAAAGAAGCTTCGAATAGTCGAAACTTTTTAGAAAAAAACTATACGCCAACCATCAACCAGTTTCTAAAAGAAGAAAAACTGCCATTCTATTGTGGTCTTTACTTAATGCGGGTGTGATCAAGTTAATGAATTTTTAGTGTTTATTGTAGGAGCAAGAGTTCCAAAGATTTTAAAAGTTTTTTAATTTGGTATAAAATAAGTTCTGTAGCACATCACTTGTTTGTGCTGTGACACCCTTGTATTGTATGAATTCATTTTCTCATGAACTTGTTGTAAGCAATGATTTCATTTTTCAGAATCGCTGCCTTCAGATACGAATCATATGTACGAGGAAAAAGCATGAAAAAACAAATGTCAAAATATGAGATGGACATTATTTAGCTCGAGGAAGACAGCATAATTTGCAAGTGATACATTGTTTTGAACTCGATGTTGTTTCCAATCTAAACTCTGGCTCTCATTTATCCTTGGAAGCTTCGATAGTATGCACTGTTCCATAAAAAATATACTAGTATTTTATCATTAATCAAGTCTACACTGAAAAAGTTTTGCTCATGAAGCTAATATATCATTAATCAAGTCTACACTGAAAAAGTTTTGCTCATGAAACTAATACCTAAGCTTTGTTGCCTATTCTATATGAGCATGGATGTACGACATGGAAAACATAATCATTTATAGTATTATATGTCAAAATCAGTTCTTGATTATGACATAAGAAATAAGGTAGATCTCTTCACCGGAACAAACTTTTCATCTAGTAATGGAAGTACAGTAGATTATGATTTGTTGCTAATCTAGAATGAACTTGAAAAAGAGGGCTATGTATTTATATGTTTTATTTCCGAGTGGATGGGTATAATTATACTATGTAGTATGCTAGAGATACTTTTACAGGTCTACTAGTGTCAAAACGTTGGAATTTTCAGTATTGTACTTGCTTTTCCTAGTCATGTTGGGTACAATTTAAAAAGTGAAAAATAGCTGGACACTTGCTTCTGTCTTGCAGAGGAATTATTCTTGTTTCTTGTGCATGCCATTATTGGGATTGTCCTTTGAATGTTTTTAATTCTATGATTTAGCAAATTTTATGAATATTTCATAAGCATCATTATTTTTTGATTGCAGGAAATATTTTCCTGGTTGATGGTACTTGCGAGACACATCAACGATGAATCTTCACAGACAAAGCACATAATATGTGCATAAATTTTATTTAGATAAATTTATGACAGAAACATTGCTTCCTGTATTGTGGCAGTCATCAACTAAGATTTTCCTTATTATTAAAATTCCAGGAAAATGGTAGAATTTGACATCAAATGCCCAAAGCCTGTCTGAAATTGATCTTGGAGAAGTTCATTTTATATGTGAAATTATCTCAATTCTCAGAGATTATTACCCTTTGTAGAAGGGCAGTCTGGTTATTAGATAACATATGATTTCTATTTAGTCAGTTTAACTTTAGAACTGTTAGATATCTATTATGTCCATCTTCCAAGGGGGACTAGTTTTTGATTATTTATGAAAGGTAAAGTTGTTGTAGGAGAGTTGATTCAACTATGTCCAGATTCCGAACTTAGGCTTGCAGAAGTGACCCATCCTCTTACACTGGCATATGTTAGAAAATATTGAAGTTTGTCCAGATACACTCTTTTCTGAGTTTGTCCAAACATATTTAGCTGCTTCAGTATAAGACCACTCTGCAAATTACAACTAAAACTTAGTCTGCAATTGTTAGGCAGCTAGAGAAGTAGTGGAGGCCATTGAATGTAAGGTGGACTAGGTCCACTATATTATTAAATAAGGCCCACTATGGTAGTTAGATATAATAAATGGGTAGTTTAATGTAATAAATGTAAGAGGACTTCTTAGAAGGTTCTGCTTCTAGAAGATTCCTCCTCTAGAATGTTCTTAGGTAATGGTAGCACTATAAGGGGTTAAAACAATGTAATGGGATATGAAGAGAAGTTTTGTATTGTGAGCGATAGTTCAATAGGAGGAAGCCCCCTCGAAGAGGAAAGTGAACATGAGAGGATCCCTTCCATAATAGGATCCATTGTATGGTGTTGCCCTACCTCAAGGGTTTTCTTATAATAAAAGTGTGGTTTATTCTATATTGCTCTGTGGATCTATTGTATTCAGTATTTGTGGTGCTTATATTTGTAGATCTACTCAGGTACTTAACAATTGGTATCAGAGCACTTTCCTTGGCAGGAAGTGTGGGCAAATATTTTTATTTTTTGAAGATTTTTTTTTTTTTGGAGAAGAAAAAGAGGGCCGCAACATTCCGGACGATTTTTGTAGATTTCTATGCACAATTTGTAGAAATTGGTTTTATATCTGAGTCACTCTTAAAAAACATCCAATTTTAATTTTTTTTTTGTCCAAAACAAAGTCCGGGAAGTAAAGTTATTGAAGTTTTGAAATCTGTTATTTTCAAGGTTATTTTCGCAGACGTCCACGTGATTTTTACTGATTTCTGTAGCAGTTGGGGCTGAATTTTTCAAAACAAACTGCAGATTTGAGTCCCTCTCACAATTTCACCCAATTTAAAAAAAATATCGTCAGAATCGGAGCTCTGGAAGTGAAGATATCGCTGATTTAAAATCAATGATTTTTGGGGGGGTTTCGTGACAACGACGGGACTGCAGAGTTCATAACTTTTCACAGAGTGCTCAGATTGCTACCAAATCAGTGCCAATGGATAAATCATTTTAAGATCTTTCTTTGGGTATATATGTGGTGTTTCCGATAGATATTCGCTCTCAAATCATGGCAGCCATCAATACAACAATTCAAGAGTTCAAAGTTGAAATGCAACATATTCAAGAGAAATGTATTCAAGAGCTCAAAGTTGAAATGCAACATATTCAAGAGGAATGTATTTTCAAGAGTCCAAAATTTCAAGGCATATTATGGACGAATATAATCAAGAAATATATGTTTGGTATGATTTCGAGACCAATTGTGATGATTGGTATTTGGACAGTTGTCATTTTTGGGATAATAATTATTTTCATCTTTTATTTGATAACTCTACTCCACCTTCTGTAGAGAACATTCCTTCCTGCATATTCTACAGTGGTATTATTCCTTCCAGATTTTGCTACAACTCTTTCCCACTATGTGGATGGATCTTCTTATTTGGATCCACATGACAAGTGTCAGTCTTTGGAGCATCATTTTTAGTTGGTTATTGGGTTCTAAAATCTTCGGCGTGGAGTTCACATGAGCACTTGGACATGTGACCATGGTTTACAATGGCGATTGGACTACTTTAGCATGGTGGCTTTCATTTCTACATGGGACCATGGTTCTCTAGTCTACTTCAACACTATGGTCCACACTTATCCATGGGACCTTGGTATATGGTTGTACACCCTCATAACAAGCGTTGAGGACAACGCTTTCATAAGGGGGATGGAATGTTAGGTAGTGTTGATGATTACATCTACGTGAGACATCCTCTAGGACACATACTGAGTTGGGTGTGCCCATGAGCTCGGTGTGTGGTTCCTATCTAAGACAAAACTGGAACATTGTGCTGACCTCCTCTGTGTAGAGAGTTGAGATGATACTCTAGATGATTCTCCTGTGTAATGCAGTGAGAAAGAAGATCTGTTGAGTTGGACGTGCCTGTGGCTGAGCACAGGTGAACGTGTAGAAAAGCCCATGAGTTGGGTGCATCGTTCTAAGACAGAGATGAAATGATGTATTAGCCTCCTCTGAGCAGAGAGTTGAGATGATGTAGTCCAGATGATTCTCTTGTGTAACGCAGTGAGAAAGAAGATTTGTTAAGTTGGACGTGCCCGTGGCTGAGCACAGGTGAACGTGATCCTAGTGGTTGAGCACTAGTGAGTGTGGTTCTCCTATGAGACACAGTGAGATAGAGATGTGGACATCCCTGTGGCTGAACACAGATGGGTGTATGAGATCCCTTGCTATATTGTTCAAGAAGCAGACTTACCTGTAACCCTATTTGTGATGTAAAGGGTACAAGTTGGCCCCACCATAAGGTGAAAGATAATTAATGTAAAAGATAATTAATATGGTAATTATTAATTATATTATGAGTTATTGAGGTCGGCCATGTTGTGCCAATAGACACTATTGTTGATAGGTTCAGTCTAATATAAGTAAAAATAAATTCCCCATTGATGAACCATATCACAAGTGTGAGTTTGGAAATTTCAGCGAACACTTGTTCTTGGGAAAAGTGCGCACCTCTCTTGGGTGCTAGACTTCTAGGGTTTGTGAGCACCCTTTTGTGTGATAGGTGTTTATGGTGGTGGAGGTCTTTCTCTTGAAGAATATAGCAAAGGATTGGTTGGGTTTTCTTCCCTTGTTGAGAAGGGTTTCCCAGGATACTTCTTGTGTACTTGTGCATGGTGTTTCTTCTTGTGATCTTGGTTGCTGCAACATATTGTTTATGGTTTAAGTAAAATGCTAAAATGGAATGAACTTCATGCTTAAGCCTTGCTTATTGAAAAATCAACAGGTAGCTAGAGAGGTAGTGGAGGCCATTGAATGTAAGGTGGACTAGGTCCACTATTTTATTAAATAAGGCCCACTATGGTAGTTAGATATAATAAATGGGTAGTTAGATATAATAAATGTAAGAGGACTTCTTAGAAGGTTCTGCTTCTAGAAGATTCCTCCTCTAGAATATTCTTAGGTGATGGTAGCACTATATAAAGGGGTTAAAGCAATGTAATGGGATACCGAAGAACACCTAGTCAACTTCTCAACATTTTCAAAAGGTGAACATATTCCTAACAAACCCAACCAATGGACTGCCTAATGGTCAAACTGATCCATAATTGATTAGCCTATTCAATTCACCAACATGGACCCTAAATTAATTTTTAGGGGAACTTGTTCTTCTGTGTTTATTTCTAATGTGAAGTTAATTGGTGATTGTAAATTCGGAATGCAAATACTCAATACCTGGAAACACAATCATAGACAGTAAGAAGATTTATCCTGGAGAAATCCAATGGGGAAAACTCTAGCTTGAAATGGCTTGTTCGACTCTTTATATCAATGATAAAGGAGATACATACAGAGTCACACACTCTCAAACTAGATATCGTTGTGTGCTTTTACTCTTCTGCTGCAAACATGGAGATATTTTCCAGTGCAGTGAGTCTCACTCTCACTTGGAGATCGTTGTGTGCACTACCCATCGCTCGGACAATTTTTGTTCCCCCATGGACATGTTTTATCTCCCTTGCTTCCTCTTGGTCTTGGATTGGTGCTCTTTCTGTAATCACTTCTCCTCTTCTTGCAAGCTCTCTGTTCCTCCAAAAGATGAACCAATTCCTAGAACCCCTTTCTCTTTGTCGACACATGTACTTATCTTCCTTCTTTCAGAGAGCTAATCAACAGGTCAAGGTACAGTGACGTAGTGCTTAAATGCTTGCCTACGTGGAATTGACGTGAGTTTGTCCAAGGTTTAGTGATGGAAGACTATAATGGCCAATACCAGTTGGAGTCCTTGTGGACACTAAGGTGTTTCTTGTAGTCGAGAGGTTTCATTGACATGGGTCAAGAGTCTACACATCTTTTCCTCTTTGTCTTGTGGTTTCCAACACTTGGTATTTTCTATGGGCTTGACCCCCCCATCCTCCTTGTGCTAGCTGTCAACATCACATTGGATTGTGGATATTTTAGGAGGTCAATGGTCAGGAGGTGCTTGGCAACCCTATGTACAGTGCTAATTGTGCGCCAGCTGATGGTAAGAATCGTTTTGGGGTTGGTGGGGGGTACAATGGTGGAGGAGGGTTTGGGACTTCCTAAGGATAATCAGGATCAAGACCTCATGGACAATCCCAATCTCTTCGTGGTCAAAGGGATTACGACTTCAAAGAAAAGTTCAACACCCCTGCATAGCTTTGTTTCTCTCTCCTTGACCTTCTCTCAAGACTTTGGCCAATGTCCCTCTTCCATGTTTCTAACTCTTCAACCATTGTTGGGTCTCCACCTATCCTCATGGATCATGGTTGCATTTTTAATTTCGTGTGGACTTTGCCTTCTACACAGGATCTGACTCACCCTTTCCGCATCAACCATTCACTTATTAATGATGCGAGAGGTGGAAGCAGTACATCTTTGCATGCCGCTATGTTTCTCACCTACATTCATCCTCTGAGGGCAAAAGGTAGAACTCTGCTTCCCCTTTGCTCATTGATATTGTTGCCACCCTTTTGCACTCCACATTGCTTGTGACCTTCAATGGGGCTGGAGGCAGAAGGCGGAAGGTTAAGCACTCATTACTTGAGGTTCGCCAAACATCCTCCCTGGACATTAGAATCATCAATTACAAATCCATTTTGTTTATTAATGATCTTTTTCGAATCACAAACAAGCTTATACCTGCAACAACGTTTTTTTGAAACTGATTAAGTGGGTTGACATCAGGACTAATTAGTGAAAACATCAACCACTTAGGATAGTTAGATCATAATGATTACATCCTCCTACCTTTAGCTTGTAGTTGAACTCAACTGCATGAACTGTGATCAACATGTTAGAGATGTAATCATGTTTGAATGATTGGTTATTTATCCTGTTTTATATTTGGCAAGTGCCAAGTAACAGGCTTTTGAGACTGCTGTAAACTTCATTATGTACTCAGTTTCATTTGTAGATAGATGGCCTTTGAATATGTCTCCCAACCTTGGACGTGTGATATCTTGTCCAACTATGATTAATCCTTTGCTTTGGCTTGACAATTGATTCATTGTAAGCATCCAGGGATTAAATTTTAAGGGTTAGTTAAAATTTGCTTGGAACATGAAAGGAAGTGTTATTACACTAAGGAAAGGTTAGGCAATTTTGAATTTGATTCTGATGGGGTATGACATTGTTGGCTCTAGCCCTTGTACCTTTTGATCAAAAAATTTGGTCACCTCAGTTTTCCGCCCTTTGGAATAATTAAAAAAAATGATATCAAAAGAAGGAAATTTCGAACGATCATAAGTTCATTGTGTAGCTCATTGTCTCAGCTTTGTCACACATTTCGCGGATTCAAAATCCAAGTTCGTATGCTCAAAATATCCAGGTTTTCATCTAACCGCCCAAAGAGCGCTTCTTCCATGTGCAACAAAGCTAATTTTTCTTGGAACCGTATCCAATTTCTTGGAACCTCTTATTTTCTTGGAACTTCTCTTATTCTCCCATATTCCATATTTAACTTTTTCCACGTAAGTCAAGTATCTCTTATTATATTCCATAAACTCTTTACTTCTTAAACTCTTTGGAATTCTTATTATATTCCATAAAAATTCTTATTATATTCCACAAAACTCTTGAATTCTTTGAAATTCTTTAAGTATGGAATGTAATAACTCTTATATCTCTTTTGATTCTCCACGGATCGGGACTCCCTTCCCCTTGCCCTCATTTCCTACTCACCTCTCTTACTCCCCTCTTCCACTCCATACACCAGCTATACTTAGAATTATTTCCTTCTCCCCACCTCCACGGGTTCACACCCTCCTTATCCCTCCCCTCACTCAACTTCTCCCCTCCACATCCGACCGACCGATTCACTTGCCTTAGCCATTTTTCGCACCTCACTCCCCACTCGTTATCCCTCCTCCCAACTTATCTCTCCTCCCTCACACCCGTTCGACCGATCCTCTTGCCTTAGTTATTTTTCTTTTCTCTCCACTCTCCCTCACACCTGTCCAACCGATCCTCTCCTTATTCCTCCATACTTCTCTCTCCTATTCTCATACTTAACCAATTTCCTAAGTCCTCTCCCTTTACTCCACCTCTCATCCTCCTATTTTCATACTTAACCAATTTCCTAAGTCCTCCCCCTCTACTTGGCAGCCAATCATTTGATGACACATGACAACGATTGAAATCACGTGTGGCAGACTTGATATCCAATTACAAGAGGACACATGGAGACCAATCATGTGATGACATGTAGCAACTTGTGGTGCCATTGTAACACGTGGTGATGATGTGGACGCTGACTCACTGTTGACTGGGTGCTTGGTGGATGATGATTGGGCAATCAAAATTTTAATTATTTCATTAATTTTCTAAGGGGTCGAATCTCCAAGTTTCCATAGTCTCCATATGCTTCACATGAAAGGCATGGAGCCTTTTTCTTTATAAACACTTAAAACTCAGCACCATAAATGCATGTGAGATATGTATTACTAAACAAAAGTCGAATTTGAATAAAGGGCCAAGATTAACCCATGAGATTTGATGAATGACTGTTGAGCAACGATTTTCTGAAGGTCATATCTTGAGATCCGAGAATCGGATTTGGACAAACTATACCTCGTTGGAAAGGTAATTCGATGAAGAACACGATGGAATAGGGTTCAAGAGCTGAATTTGGCCATGATGCTCTTAGAAATTGAAAGAACTGTCAGCGATATTTTTATGTTTTGTTGATAAATCTGCTTGGTACGTCGACTTCACAAGTTTATATTTTGAGATCCAAAACTCCAAATTGTGCTCAGGTGGACTCGTTGGAAAGGTGAGATGATGAAGATTGCATCTAAAATGTTTTCCATGGCTGAAAGGTCAAATATCATGCCCAGAAAATTAAAATATTGTCATCTCTTTAAAAAGGAAGCCAGTTAAAATTTTCAAAATAAAAGTTTATGAAAAAATCTTTTATTAAAGAAGAAAAGGGCCCCACTTCAAGACACGAATTTAATGACATAGAGTCATTAATGAGGCCTTCAATGAAGTATTAATTAAAGTGGTTACTCCAAAGAAGCGTATGGAAATTCCAAGAAAGAGAAAAATCCTAACTACCTCAAGAGGTTAGAAGAGCAGATTTTAAAAAGCAAGAAAGGACTTCATCAAGGGGTTAGAAGAAAGCAATCAGAAGATCAGAATAGAAGGGTCCAACCATCAACATGCAACCAAGCTTCAGATCAGCAAAAAGAGATCTCCATCTTCTCCATTCTTCTTCTTCTTCTACACTACTTTCTCAAGGCTTTATGTTTGTATTTCTGAACTTAACATAAGGCTGAGTTCTTGAGTGTTTCTCTTGTATTCTTCCAAGACTTTTCTTATATGATCATGGAGTATTTACAGCCATATATGCGACTGTCAGATGTAAGCCAGGATTGTCTATTGGATTCATGGAAATTTAGTCTTGTGTTTGACAAGCTTCATTTCTGAATATTTAGTCAATTGGTTTGTTGAGATGTTTTGTATTGATGGATATCTTTTATAATAAAACTCCACAGAGAACTATTTCGGGGCATTGCTTTAATGATTTTTCAGATCTTGGGATTTCCATGTGAGATTTTTGGAGTTTGTCTATCAAATTCTTTTCAGTATTGAACATAGAACTTATTTAAAGTTCTTTGAAATGATCGAAACTATTTCCTCCTATTTCTTGTGAAAAGATATGGATGTATCCTCTACTTGCATGTGATTTAGAGGGTTACATAAATGATGCTGAGTATAGATTTACTCTGATATTGAAGCTTTTCTTCAATCTTTTTATTATAAAGAAGCAATTTGTTGCACATAAAGATCAAATAAGGTTATCAAGAATCCTTTCAATATAAAACTAAGCAATAAGATTTTGGGGTTTGCTGTCTAACATTCTCCCTAATTCAAGATATTCAAGATATATCTTTCAGCCAAAGAGGAGTACCACCTCTTATAAAACACAGGGGGATTAATATCCTTGTGAGGTTGCTGTTTGGACTTTTACAGATCTAGACATCAACAGTACCTCAATGAAAATTTCAGCTCATTGGTTTCGAAGGATTTGTATTGTGATGATTCTTAATTCATAACAGGCCAGAGTAATTGTTACAATCTCCATTGTTATCTTTTTTTTTCTCAGATTTTGGTCAGGAGCATACAAAGCGAATGATGAAAACATTGATGTAATTATTCAGAAGAGGATAAAGGTCTCTTTGATGCATTTCGTATGTTGTATGTTTGGACATGAAAAACTTAGACATGGGATTGTTAACACTTGGATCTGTTTCTGCACCTAACAGTGCAGGTGTTAAGTTTGTAGCAATCGCAGATTAGAGTGTTGGTTTTATTTACGTGAACGTGGTGTTTGGAACCTTTGATGATGAAGGGAATATTGATTTGTGTACCCTGAGTTTTGTTCAATGCACATTCATACAGGGAAAGTGCATACTGCCTTAACTTCAGTTTCCGTAAGCTATGTTCAGCAAGCACCACCATGCAGGCAGCTTGCAGGAGATGAAATTAGATAATTGATTTGACATGCATTCATGAAAAACTGAAGAGGAAAGCTGAGAGAAATCCCAGAGGCCCTCATTTATGCCAGTCAGTGGACAAGTTACTAAGGTGCAAGTTAGTGGGGAATTGGAAATTCAGAATGAAATTGTCACAGGAGAATGCTACCCGATTTCCTATCTTACCTCAATCCAAACATTACCCAAAGATGATAGATCACAATTGTAAGAATGTTGAAGTTGTCACGGGACAAATGTTACAGGTTACTTTTGGACTTAATATTTGTGCTTGTTTCCAGTTTCATGATCTTTGGGAGAAACCTTTGGGTACAGCCAGTGCAACAAATTATTTTGTATTTTTCAAGTGTTTCCATACTCATGTACTGGAAGGCATACCTACTTGTCAAGCACACAGAAATATGTTCCAAATTTTCTTAAATGGCCAGTGCCCCTATTGAACTTTAACTCAGTACCCTCCTTTTATAGATAAGCATCAAGTTCAATGTTTGCATGAGGATGAGTTCAATGCCTCTAGAAGAATAGGTTCAGTGTTGCATAGTGATAGGTCAACACACTTGTTGCTGGTTCTTTATATGAAGATGAATCTTAACCCAGTGCCTTGTGTATGCTCATATACATGAAGCATAGCAGTCCATACTACATAGAACCTTAATTTGGAGTAGTTTGGTGTTTCCTTTTGCTGGCATGAAAGCATGGGATCAACATCTAAAATCAGCCACATGCTCAGCGCAAGTCCTACTCAGCGTTTTCAAGTGTGAAGATCAGCCACATGCTAGTGAGTTGTACTTGAGGGTTTGTGGAACTAAATATAGGAAGAGGGCACTGCTCTTGTGGCAGATTTGGTGTCTGATATTTTCAGAAAAGCATGTTAATATATTTGAAGATAAAGCTGTTGCTAATTTTGGAAGAAGGGCTGCTAATATTTTAGAATGAGGGTGTTGTCAATTGGATGAAGAATGTTGCTACTATTTTTTTAAAGTACTTTTGTTTTTGTGCATGAGGGGCGCTGCTATTTTTTTGTGTGGAGGTTGTTGCTTTTATTCTCAAAAAGTTCAATCATGAGCTTCAAGAAGTGCAAGACAACTCTATAGTGGTTGAAGATGGATCTTGTAGATCTTATTGGCCTGCTTCTGTTTATTGGTTTTAGCGATGGAAGTGCCATCCTTTGTGTTCTTTGTTGTCCATTTTCTTACCTTTTCTTCTTTCCAGATTCTGATTTACAATGCTGCAGTAGGGAGATTCCGAGAGAAAATCTGTCATGTTCTCCTGTTGCAGATTTTGTTGATCTCCTAGAGGTTCAAGGCTAATAGGAGTTGAAGTTGTGATGTTTGCCTAATCTCCGGTTACTTCTTGTGATTGAAGGAAATTAAGAGTTGAATATTCAAACTATGTTATAGTCAAACAACTTTGAATAAAGAGACAACTGGTTTATGTCGGTCACTTGACTCTTCTAATTTCTTATGATTGTTGTGAATATTCTTTTAATGATGGATGCCTTCATTTAGCGATGTAATTCAAGTCTGAAATTGATTCTTTAGCATGATTCTTTGTTTATCTTTGCCCTACTAAATCTCAGTTCATGTGAGTTGTTTAATGCTAGTGGATCAGTTTCCTTATCGAGCGACAAACATTTTTCATTCTTTTATTCTCTCATACCTTGTGCTTTCAAGCATTTTTTGATGCCCAAATGATACATGCATCGACCAATTGTAAATACAAATAGTTGATTTTTAAAATAAATATTATTTATTTTCAATAACAGAGTAAGAGCTTAATTGTAAGATCATTTGAGTGAGCATTTAATTGAAGATTTGATGACATTATAAGGGACATCCTCCTTGAATCAGAAAGCACTGATTCTAAAGTGAGAGGGATTGTGTTGGTGACAAAGGGCACCCTACCTAGACTACTTTTCAAGGACTCTTGTGAAATTTTTCTCCTGTTGTGTTTTGTCAAGGGGTAGATTCAGGGGATAACAATTTTTGATGCTGTTGCCAAGGCCAAGGAACAAAGACATGTTCCTTGTGGATAAAAATTCATGTTGTGTGTCTGTGTTCATGGCAAGCATAAGTTAGCAACAATTCATAAGGTGTTGAATCTTGTGTGGCAACTCCTTTCGGAGGGATCAAATCACTTGGACCAATGTCATTTAGAATTGGGTACTAGACATGTATGCTTTGCTGGATTTCACGCATCCTAATGCACTCCCTAATGGAAACTCATACTATAAGTTTCTTCCAAAACTTCAAGGTTACGATATTTCAGCAAAAGAGCATCTTGATGCCTATCACAAATTTGTTGATGACTTTGATGTTCACCATGACAAGATCTTGATGAAGTTGTTTGTGCAGTCACTAGAAGATGCTATAAGAATCTAACTACTCGTGGAATTGCAACATGGGTTGCTTTCAAACAAGATTTCAAAGACGAATCAGGTGACACTATAGAGGAACAACTTCATCCAATTTTATTGCGTCCTCATTTTCGATTGGTGTAGGGCTTGTGAAACTCCTCATAGAGAGGAAGGTTGTCACATGTTTGAATAGGTTGCATATCTGTTTGAAGAGATTCATAGAGGAAGAGGATCAAAGCCTAAACCCAAAATTTTTGGTTCTTAATTTGTAATGTAATGATGAGAATTCCACAGTGGTGGAGACATTCCTAATGCAAAAAGAAGGAAATATATGTTGGAGAGCCATGATGACAAGCCTCAACAAGAAGGCCAATATCTACTATTTTGGAGATGGTGATTCATGAAATACAACTTGTAAGTAACCATCTCTTAGTGGGCATCCAAGAGAAGTTGCATGCTGAAATGCCATTATACTCTGAAGCACAATCTTTGATTTGAGAAGATGTGTTTATCAATGATGGAGAAGTTGTCACAGTAGACATGATTTTCAAGCAACAAGATAAACCTAATGACTTGGTGATGGGTTTATCTACTATGTTTATTTGTGCTTTTAATTTTGGTTTTGATTGTTGCCTAGGTATAGGGGATATTGTTGATCCGAATCAATTGTGGATGGAAGATGTGTTTAAAAGGTCAACTCTATACATTATTTGGTCTTCTATTCATGGACAAGATATATGAGCAATGATGTTATTTTTTTATTGTAGCAAGCATCATCCTTGTCTTGTCCGCTACATAGATACAATAAAAAATTCCATTAAGTTAACCGATTACATAATTGTTGCATTGGTTGTTTGATTACAATGATCACTTGTGTGTTCTAGTTAGGTTAGGTTAGGTTAGATAGATCTTGGGAAGAAGCTTAATCAATCTTTTGATTAAACAATAGTGTAGGGTTTAGATTATTTTTTGTTTGTGTTTAATGTTTTGTCATCTCTAGTTTATAATAGAAGCCAACATAGTTTGGTAATTGAGTCATGTCTAGGTCATAATAAATGTTGTTAGAGTTATAATATGAGTTATGTAAAGTCCGAGTTTGGTCTAAGTTTGCTTTTGGTCTCAACTCTAAGTCATGAAGAGTGACTACAAGTCTTTATTTTCAAATTTAAGTTTCAAAATTGTAGGTTTCAGAGTTTCAGAGTTTGGGAGATTTTGGTGTTCTAAGTAATGTATTGCAGGATTATGTACCTAGGTAGGAGCCACTATTCATGTTTGGATCTACACCCTAATAGTACAAACACTAAGTTTGCAACAATTGCAAATTGGAGGGTTGGCTTATTTTAGAGAATGTGGTGTTTGGAATCTTTGATGATGAAGGGAAGATTGATTTCAGGATGAATGAGGATCAACATACATTGAAAATTGATTTCTTTACCTTGAGTTTCTTCAATACAATTTCATTGGGGGAAAGTGTACCATATGCTTAAACTTTAGTTTTTAGAAGCCATGTTCAACGAGCATCACCATGCACATACAACTTGTAGGAGATGAAATAATATCATTGATTTGACATACATTCATTAAAATATGAAGAGGAAAGTTCCCCAAAAGCCCAAAAGACCTCTTCTTTATGCTAGTGAATGAATGAATAAATAAAGTTCAAGTTAGTGGGGAATTGGAAATTCATAATGAAATCTCATAGGAGAAGGCTTCCTAAATTCCTATCAAGCCTCAATCCAAACATTACCCAAAGATCACATTTGTAAAAATGTTAAAGCTGTCATGGATCACTATTATAAGGTACTTTTTAGCTTGGTGGGCTAGCTCAAGTGGTTGGGTACTTTGAGCTTCATGCAGGAGGTCTTGGATCGATTCCTTGGGTTGGTTGCCTTTGTTGTGTGCCTCACTTGATGTCCCTATAGGGTCAAGCACTGTAATAAACATTGATGGTTTATGCTAGATACTATCCATGAAATGCGGGGAAGTGCTTGGAGGTTTCATCACAAGGTTTTCCTTGGAAAAAATTGTTACAAAATATTTTAGGAATTAATATTTGTGCTTGTTACCCTCTCAAGGGTAGCAACCTTTGGATAACCTTACACCAATATCATGTACATGCCTGCATGAGCTAGCATTCATCTTTGATCAGTTCCAGACTTGATCCTTTCTATTCTCCAATTAAGACCTGATGCCAGATTGATGAACCATGATGTGCTTATTTCAAATGCTCAGATACACCTTGATGGTACAAGTCATTCCATAGACACTCCATGTGTAATATTTTCTTAGACGTAATGATATAACCTCCCAACATGTCATGAAGTTGTGGTTACCTTACACCGGTTGACTAGAATGTCATAACATACAAAGTTTTCTCACATGTGTCGTATTACCATGGGGAACATATTTTTGGTTAGAAGTGTGCCCTTTTCTAAGAGAACTCGTACTGCTTGGTGTTCAGACTGGATAGCGCAATCCACATCCCAACCATACTAAGTATTTTCCATCTCCCTAAGTATCACTCGTCTCCATCCACAATAAAAAAATAATTGCATCCCATCATGTATGACTACTCAAAGGTCAAAGGGTCGAAATAAAAAAAACCTAAATCAAATAAAGCCACAAAGGCTAAGAGGTGAAGAGCAAAGAAAATAAAGTACAACTACTTCACTATGGTCTCCCCCCCCCTCAAAGTCTTAAGAGCAAAATGTCTATCTAAAGAAAAAAAACAGACTTAGAAAAAATAATTATTAATCAAAAGAAAATAAAGGGGAAGTGTGTGTAGACCGATGTAGTAAAGGCTCACTCTAGAAGGCTAATATGAAAAAAATGCCTACTTAAATAAAACTAGAGACAAAAAAAAAAAATATGGCCTATGCATGTCTACATTGAGAGTCATCACATGAGCATTCCCCTTTTTTTTCCTTTCATCACTAATCTCACTAATTGCTTATCCTCCACCTAAAATACTTAAAAAATATTGGGTTTCCTTAGGAATGGATTCATTCAAAACTATTTATAGTGTTTCCCTAGGTAAGACTAGGGAAAGTGTCGAATTGAATTTAAAGTGTTGTGTTTATTAGGAAATTGTCACATGGAACTATGAATTAATGATTTTCCAAGAGGTTAGACCCATTATCCTAAGTGGATATTACACATTGGAGTGTTATTGCCTATTGGACATGTGTAACACCCCCTTTCCTATTTGAGCTCATGTTTAATATCACAACCTAAGTGGAAGGGCGAATTACATATTGACATGTGATTTAATTCACTTATGGGGCAAAATGTTGGGCTTATTTGACTATTTTGATGCACCATGTAAAACATTATTTGATTCTTATTTGACCTTTTTAAATAAGAAAAATCATTATTTTATTGTCAAAGCACATTAAAAAATAGTCTTGCTGAACTTTGTTGCAAATGGTTTTTACCCATGGTTTTTGTAAATGGTTAAGAGCTCCATCTTCATCTATAAAAGTGGAAGGCTTCTTATTTGTAAAGAGGATTTTTGGAGAATAATAAAGGAAGAAATTTTTCCTAAGGTCTATTATTATGGGGTTTTATTTGCTTAATAGACTTCTTGAGATCTTTGTTGTTGAAGAGGAGAGTGATGCAAATTAGCATTGTGCTGGAGAGTTAGGAGGTAACTTTAACCCTCCACTCAATTTATTTTTTAAAATTTGGATTTATTTGAAGGAAAGGCTTTTTAGTTTTGCTTTATTAGATGTAGATTTTCTGAAAACTTTCATTGTATCAGTTGTTTGCACAGATTGATTTAGCCCGCTTAGTACAAGCCTCATCTTCTCAAGAAGTGACGCTTTTCCCAGCCAATGGTGAGGTAAAACACCATTTCACTATTTTATTAATACACCCTAGAACATCTTGACTCCATGGCCCAATGGCAGGCCTCATTTTCCTTAAAAAAAAATTCAATAAAAACTTATAACAAATTTCATCCATTTTTTTTGCTTTTTAGAATTTCATTGCCACATCATTTCATGATTAAATCACTGGTCAAATTTCATTGTTTTTTTTGTAACTAGTTAGTTTTAGGGTTTAAATGTTGTTCTGGTCTAATTTTTTTTATCGAACCCTGGGGATACATCATTGTTTGCAGGTCCGAATTGTCACATTATTCGATCCGCAATCTAAGTTGAATTCTCACGGTTTACAGAGGTCAGATCTGAGGAGGGTGCGCCATCATTTACCTTTCCACATTACCTTAGCTGCCTGGCCATCCTAAGCTCTGCTTCAATATTGGCATATCGACTGTAATGAGCTTCCGTCATATTCCTGTTTGTCCAAGGTTGAATTTTTGTAAGGTTTACCCAATGAAACTTTTGAGGCATCGTTGTTGACATATTCTATATCTTTTACCCAGTTCGACATCCAACATTATCACAAGCAGTTGAGACACATTTAGTATTCAAGAGTAACGATGAACATATGTTGATTTGAAAATCTGAAGTCTGCTCCAATGATAAAGTATGACCAGGACGATGTTACCTTTGTCATCATTTTTTATGATGTTTCCAACCATCATAGCAGATTAATTGATCTCTAAACTGACCAAGCGTCCACCATTCCCAACGTTTCTCTCGAAGATCAAATCAAAACCTTTTCACTCGTTGCCTCACTGCAAAAATAAAATAATTCGTGATCGTACACTAGGTTGATCCGATATCTGGGCAACATTTTCTTTTCTATTTTTTTTAAAGGGGATCCTCTAACTATCTTATCCGAACTCAAACGAACCCTCGAAAAAACTATAAAAATAGTGAAGCACTCCATATCTCGACTGTATTGAGGGTCGATTAATTAGACTGTTATCACAGTGAGGGTTTTGTTTTTCTGGCATTTGAGTATCACTTCACTTTTCTGGCAGTAGTGGAAGGCGCCAACACTTAGCCTCATCTTTATGCCCCTTTTCCTAGTGCCTCACGATAACCTCCAAACCGATATTTTATCATTTAATTATTCACTTCTCCATGGATCGATTGCAGGGGGTCCCACCCAGGTCATGATTCGAAGATGGTACAACATTGAATGGTATACGTTGAATTAATGTAAATGTGTTTGTTGTTGAAATATACCACAGAAAACTAATTATTTGCACGAAACATAAGTTGCACTAGAAATTGAAGAATTTACAGTATGGAATTGTGAAATTATGGGTTGTTTACTAAGCAACGCTTTTATTTTTCCTTACTTTGCATGATTTTATTCTCAAATAAATCAATTCCAGATCTATCCAATGACCTCACATAGCTCTGAATATAATCGATAATAATGTTGATACATGTTCTTTCAATCTAAACTGTGAATGTGCTTACGTGAATTGTTCCATCTCAGCATTGATGTTTCGTCGATTCATGGTATGAACGTGATAGTAATTCTGGGAAAAGATTGTCGATGTTTTCTTTGTTGATTGAATAATATCATTTCATGCATTTTAATGCTTATAACTGAGTACATTTACGTTGATCATTGAGCTCTGCAGTCTTCAATGAATTCTGGTGCATAATTCATAATAAAGAGATACATTTGTCTAGTTGTTCATGTTTATCACAAATTTGTTGATGGAGGAGCATTTGCCTCCAAAATCAACCTTGTTGATTTGGCTTAAATGGTCTTTGAGTTTACCAAGGGAGTGGGTTCCCTAACTTGAATTTTTTTGTAAAATTCTATGTTTCTAGAAGGATGGCATAAGTTAGGATTTGATTTGACTGAGATTGATAAAATGTAATCGATTCTATCTTGTTAGTTTTTATTTTGTTGGTATAGATCTCGAAGGAATGGAGATTCTACAGGGATCTTAGGGATAAAAGGAGATTTAGAGAATAGATGAGGATTTTGTGGATCTGAACCAAATTCAGAATCCTTTGTGTTTTATTATTGTAAGCCTTTGGACATTTGAGTGTAGAATCCTTTGKRWTTKAWYAKWGTRAGMMWTTGGASATTTGAGTGTGAGGAATTGAACAGAGTGAGAAAGGAGATTGTGWGWGTGRSSAAGTGTGRMCARARKGMSAAARSAGAKKGYSWGAATRGMMWAGATSWGGCCWAAARGCCAAAACASAGGGCCAAATAGAATAGATCAGGCCTAAAAGAGGCGTAGAAGTGCATGAAGCTTYTGAGTAGAGATGTATGTACASGTATTTGATAAGTAGRWTGAATTGTGTTTTTAACTCTTGAGAATTATATGTTTAAAAATCATCTCTGTTATGAAAGAGGGTAAATGAGATTGAAATCATCGCATAGAACATAAAGAATTCCATCTTTGTGTAAACACTGGAATCATGAATGTCTATGAACTATAGATTAATTGTGGAGTCATCAATTATGGTAGATCAGGGTTTTTGGTGTGAATTAACCCTGCAGAATGAGAAGCGAGATTAGGGAAATGAAGTTCCTATGAACTTCATAATACGAATGACCAAGAATGGAAAAGATGTTTGTGTGTGTGATATAGGCATATGAGTCCTTCGTTTAAAGATTACAAGTTAAATATCTGTGTATAATATGAGTTCCAAATCTATTGCATTCATGTTATTTTCTTCTCTTCATCGTGTGAATAATACACATATTGTATTGGTGTAATTATGTCAATCGAATGTCATGGTGCGATAGTATCCTTTCCAAATGATGTATTGCAGGGTTATAGTATGAAATCGAGGTTCAAATTCTCATTTCAACAAAAGAGGAATTTTGTCATTATTCATGCATTGATCGAGATTATTTGTGAACGGTTGGATCATAGATCCAATACTTAGAAATCATTAGATTGAAAGTTCACTATGCAGAAGTGTTGGATCGAGAGATAAACTTCGATCGTTGACCACCTTAGGATCAACGATCCTAATCGATTGCGCATTGGGAAGTGCTCGAGGTTTAATACAAGGTCCATCGCCTGCAAAACTAAAGGGAAATACCACTATGGTAAGTGGTATAAAGGAGGTAAACTAGCCTGTGGATTCTAGCACCAGGTCGTGTGGAAATAAGAGTTAGCGCCAACTTGAATTGCAAAAATATTCAAGGGAATGGGTTTAAGTTTCAATACTTGGTTTTAAAGTATAAAGGATTCAATCATAATCCTTTGGGTGCTTAAGGATAAGCCCCGATAAGAATTGTTGTGAGGACAGAGTATTGAACTCTGTTTAGAAGAATTATGGGCATTAGGGCAATTTGACCTTTAAGGTCATCAATTTTGGTATCAGAGCACAGTTGTGCTCTTTGGGAAAATAAATTCGAGGAGATTGCCTTAGGTATTGGTAGCTTGTTTGCATAACTCCAGACAGAGGAACTTGGAGAGACTAGCCCATCTAAGTAGGAAGATTGGAAAGGAATTGTTTGGAAGACAAGATCATGGAACAGATCTTGCAGGTAAAGAAATTCATGATTTCAAATAACTTTGCTTATACAACATTTGTGATTGCAGGTAGCAGTGGGAGGAGATAGAAATTGGTGGCAGCCTTACAACCAGAGAAGTTGTGACAAAGGAGGAAGAGAAATTGAAGCTCTTAAAGAAGAAGAGAAGCTTGTGGCAGAAGGACCCTTACAACAGGTGAAGTTGTGAGAAATTGATGTAGAGAAGAGGACTAGTGTAGTTCTCAAGAGGAAGTGAGTGGAGTGTAGAAGCCTACAACATTTGAAGTTGAGGAGCAGGAGTGCTCAAAGGTTCTAGGAGACAGAACTAGAAGGATATCAAGAGGTCAAGCTCAGGAGGAAGCTTGAGGTGGTATTAGGTAGCATGTGAGGAGACTTGCTACAGAGGAAAGGCTTGATGCAGCTCACAGTGGACAGGAAAAGTTCACAAAAGGAGAAGATAAAGATGACTACTCATAGTCGTTAGAATTCAGAGAGAATCCGCAACAAGAGGAAAGAGAAAGAAGTTGCCAGAGCAGTTGGCAAGAAGCAAATGAGTCAAGAGGAGTTTGACATGGAGCTTGTTGAGTTGAAAGAAAGACCCAATATAAAAATGATGCTGCTAAAACAAATTGATAAGGACCAAAGACAAGGTTGGAATGTGAAGAACAAGATCAAGTGGCCTATTGTGCATTTATTTGTGAAGAAATTGATGCACACGTTGAATGCTTTGTTAAAGGAAGAGGAGCTTAGAGAAGCTGGTTTAGATAGAGGTCCATGACAAAAGAAGAAGTTCACTTTTGTGAACCAGAGCATGGATTATTCCTTGAGAAGATGAGGGTGAAGATGTTGAGGAGAGATCCGTTGAGAGTCTCATAGATTGTTTGAAGAGTGAAGATCACCATGAATATTTGATGACTGAGGCATCAAATGAGGCTAGAGAGCCTTCTGTTTTTAAAACTAATATTTTGTGTATGGTTGCAGGTTATAGGAGTGATGGACAACTTTCTACAACTATCATAAAGATAAAGGAAGATGAAAGAGTGCCCTTTCAAAACATTAAAGAGGGACAAAACCAAAATCTTGTTCTGAAAGCAGATGGAACAACATTGTCTCATAAAGACAATCAAAGGGAGATCCATACACAGTTGAACAATGAACTTGTTGGAGAGAAGGATGTTGATGATAGAAGTCTCATGAGGTGCTCAACCCAACACAAAGAGATGATGCCAGAAGCAATAAATGAGACCCAAGAGTCTCATTGATTTAAAACCGATCATTGGTGTGTGTTTGTAGGAAATGGAGAAAATGAAGGCCAATAGAACCAAGAATCTGTCATGAAGGAAGAGACATCATTGTGTCATACAACTAGGAAAGGAGAAGGTTGTGCACAATCAAGGAGTGCAGATGTTCAAGAACAACATTTGAATACAATGTTGCTAACAAATTATGAGGAGGAACCAGGGTTGCTCGAAGAATGGCTAGAGAAGCCAAAAGGAGAAGAAGACTCTATAACAGTTGCAAACATAGAACATTCAAAAGTGCTTAGTTGCAGCACGGTGAAGGAATAAATTGTAGTTCAAGACATGTGATTGTCTTGTGAAGATGGAATTCTGCTACAGAAGAAAAGTGCAGACCATTGGATTGTCTTGAGAGGCAATGAAGAAGATGAAAGTCAACATGAGACTACTAGAGATAATTCATAAATCCAAGAATGAACTCGTGCACAAGAGGAAGTAGCAACTTATCTAAGAAATGAAGGCAAACATGGAGTGTTAGCAGACATTCTTTTGACTGACGATGGACTTCAAGAGAAGGAGAAGCAATTTGTTGCAAAGCAAGGAGTTGTTCTGAGGAACAGTGGTAAGACTGTCAAGCATAACCATGAAACTATAGAAGATGGATTAAAATTTCAAGGAGTCCATATACATGAAAGGACAATAAACTACATTTTTGCAATAGACATTCATAGAAAAGGATGAGATGTATCTATGATTGGGAATGAATTCCAAGATTGTTTTGAAGGGAATGTATTTTGTGATAAGATTATTGTGTGTGCAGGTGTAACCATAAATGAGGATTCTAAGGATAGAAGCAAACAGTATTCCACAAGACAACAAGAAGAATGGAAAAGGAAACTATGTGCCTTGGAGATTTGTGAAGGAAATTGGGAGAGAGTTCTTATAACTCTCACACAACGCATTATGGAGATGTTGAGAACCAAATGGAAGCCTAATTTGATTGACCAAATGTTTTGACAAAGACAATATCTTTTGGAAAGTTTAGCTGACAAAAGGACTAATGAAAGAAAAGTAATCAGAAAATGTCTGAGGGGAATGAAGATAGGAAGGAAGTCATTAGTTGGCTTGAAGATGATGCAGATTGTAGAGTTCTGAGATGGTTGATGCAAGATTTCATTAATGCAAGTATGGATCTTGCTAAGGGAAGGATGATAGTGGAGGATAATTACAATGTTGAAGCAAATGATCATTGACACATGATCATAAAAGGTATAAAGTGTTTGTTTACCTGTCATTTTAATGAGATGAGAAAATATAGTTTGTTTGAGAGATCATGTAGACTGAGTCTACATATTATAGATATGCATTTGTGGTTGCATGTGTTTTAATTCAATTAACAATGTTCTCAAGAAGTTGAGAACAAAAAAAGAGATGGAAACAACCATACAATATTGTTGTGAATATTTGAAGCAGTCAAACTGCAACAGTACTACGTACCAGCAGAAAACAAACATGGACATTTAGATAGATGGTTTGTGGGAGTTAATGGAGCTAATCAAATGGAGATACCAAAGGATGAAAAAGAAGAGCAACATGCAAGTACAACTTACTGAGACAAGCAAGGAGTTTGCACAACAACATAAAATTTGGGATCCTGGAA
>ML838082.1:55666-75729 GCA_009831015.1 Picea engelmannii | reverse complement strand
ACAACAGTAAGTTGGATTTCAAAACTGAAAAAGGTTGTTGCACTTTCAACAACAGAGGCAGAGTATGTTGTTGCTACAGAGGCTAGTAAAGAGATGATTTGGTTACAGAGGTTTATGGAGGAATTGGGAAAGAAGCAAGAGAACAACAGGTTGTACTGTGACAGTGAGAGTGCCATTCATCTTGCAAAGAACTCATCCTTCCATTTGAAGACTAATCATATACAATTGAAGTACCACTTCATACGATCCGCCTTGGAAGATGGACATTTGAAGTTGGAAAAGATACACACTAGCTAGAATCCTGCATACATGTTAACAAAGGGATTAACCAGGGAGAAACTGAGTTCCTGCTCAGTTTCAGTTAGTCTTCAAGAATGAAGATGAAGATGAGAAATTTGCCAGGTCCAAGAAGGTTCAGATTCCATCATATACAACAGCGGTGGAGTTGTTGAGATCAGTCTCCAAGTGGGAGATTGTTGGTTGTGGAGCCTGATTATCTTCCTGATTCAGAGGTCTTTTACTTTCAGCCGTGTTTATACCCCATGAAGTATTTACACCCCAGAAGTATGTACACTCTTTCGTGCGGGGGAGTGCAGAGGGGGGGTACCCCTCTGCGGGGTCCGAGGGGGCTATCCCCCCGGTTGGGGGGTCTGGGGGCAAGCGGGCCCCTAGCAGGGGTTCGAGAGAAAAAACCCCGAAGGAAAAATTACCTTGTAAATGTATATTGTAATTTCATTGTAAATCTGGACCGTTCATTATAAGGTCGTAGATCTAATGATAGAGATTATGTTAGGGTTTTTTCCCTAGAAGCCTCTTTTATGAGGGAATTGTATTGCGGCTATGGTTGATGGTGAATATTGTATTTTGAGATAGGAGACTGTGAGAGAAAGAAGAGGAAGTTACAACTGGTTTGTTGTAGGTTGTATCCCTTCATATGCTAGATAATAATAAAGGAAGGACCTGGCAATTGATTTGGTGGACGTAGCCCACACTTGGTGAACCACATAAATTTGTGTCTCTATTGTATTGTGTATCTTCTGTGTTTTGTTTCCGCATTTGTTTTATTTTATTGCTCCATGGTCCCGTTTTTCTAACACACCACGTAGTATAATCAGGGACCACAGTATAATGCGCCGCGAGGTGATCACACAACTTATAGAGGAGAAGGAGTAGCCAGATGAGGTTTCAGACGTGGTAGGGGACCAATTACATGTCATAATTGCCAACAACTAGGACATTATGCATGGGAGTGTCCACTGCCACCAGTGACTTGTATGTATTGCCATGCATCGGACCATGATACAGAGGAATGTCTGACATTACTCGTAAAGATCCAGGAAAAAAGGAATCAAAATAACCAGAATGTTCAGTGGATTTCAGCCGAAGCTAGGGATGATGGACGGAGCATCAACATAGTCACTCGAGGAGGAAAGAAAATAGGGAATGACGCAGTTCGACAGGAACTAGCAAAGAACCAATGGGTAAAGAAGAACACCGACCCCAAGAAGCATTTCGACGTGCATAAGGAGAAGGAGATCTTTACAGAAGCCCGACAATAATTCCAGAAGAAGAACATAGCGTCGACTGCACAACAAAGCAAGGAAGCTCCGGAATATAAAATGTCGCCATCACTAGACCATACCAATAGAATACAACCCAAGGAACAAGTAAGTACTATCAAATACTTCTTGCAATCATGCATCAAAATTCTAAGTGATTTGTCATCTGTCAAAATATTGCAAAACATCCTAGAAAAATGTAGCAGTGAAACAAAACAAAAGCTAGAATTGAAAACTGTCAACCACCTACACACAAGAAGAAGAAGAAGTAGGGAATTTAGACTAAATGCTAACATTGGGGATTTCAATATGGGAGATATTATACTAGATCAAGGATTCTAAGTGAATGTACTACCAAAAACTACATGGCAATGCATGGGAGAACCTACACTGGGATACTCAACTGTCCAATTAAAGCTAGCAAATCAACATAGAGTCCTACCAATAGGTAGACTGAAAGGAGTAATGGTAGATATGGATGGTGTGCACACTAAGGCAGACTTTGAATTCATCAAAATAGTAGACGGCAAAACACCTTACTCGACGCTACTTGGTCTGGATTGGGCATTTGAAAACCAGGCCATAATTAAATTAAAAACCAGAAAAATGACATATGAGTCGGGGGACTATAGGGTCATAGACCCACTTGACCCATCAAAAGGAAAGAGGTTCATAGAACCCACTTGTTTGGACTTAGAAGAGATCGGCTAGTTGTACAGAACAACCGCGCGCGATGCAGACTATATAAACCCAACTGTAGATGGGGTACTTAGTTGGCGGAGCATTACTTCATGCACAACAGACTCAGACACTGTGTTAGAAAACTGGCAGAAAAGAATACACGAAGTATCCATGAGAAGGTGTGCAAGAATAGACCATGCAGTAAGATGGATTGGCATAGAAATCAGAGAACCACCCAGTTTTCACGGGCTAAATGATTTGGAAACTTTCTTGACACAATATGAAGATGAAGTACTAGAAAACCATAGATTGTTAGCACTGGAGTTAGCACTAAAGGATACACCTACAATATGGTGGGGTATGCACAAAGAGACTATCACAGATTGGTTCCAATGCAAATGATTACTACGCATAAGGTTCGGCGTAGAACAGATAGGGAACAACCGAAAAAAATATGATGGACTAGGAACACTAGCAGAACACTTGGAGGCATGTAAAACGCTGTGGAAAATGATGCCACCAGAGGAATGGTCTCACCACTTCATTCATACTTTAGAGGGAATACTAGCGAATTGGTATACAGACCAAGAAATGCACAAAGGAACTAAGACATGGGCGACACTCCAACAGAACTTTACAGTCACTTTCTCATTTGAGCATGAGAACCCCAACATAGACATGCCCCTGAAACGGATCAGAGATGTCATATTTATTACAGAACCGGAAGTGGAAGTTATCACAGAAGAACAACAACGGAATAAGCAGACAGTCAAGGAACTACTGTCATGCTACCATGTACAGGAGGAAGCACTGGACGAAGATGATCCGCACGATATTCAGATCAAATAAGTTGAAGGAGAGAGAGAGATGTGGAAGGACCACCCCTAGAGTCAGAGGTCATCTCTATGCCAATCAAGATAAAGAAGGTTAACATAGGGACCGTTGAGCAGCCCAAAATGGCCAGCATTGGAGATTACTGGGATGAATAGACACTAGAAAGCATCACAGAATTGTTGCGTGAATACAACGCCCTTTTTCCTACAACCTTTACAGAGATGAAAGGAATAGTCGAAGAACTAGGAGAAATGAAGATACCAATCAGATATGATGCAAGACCCATTAAAAAATGACCATATAGACTGAACCCCATCTATAAATAGAAAGTTAAATATGAGGTCGACAGGATGCTTGAGGCTGGCATCATCGAACCAGTCGAAGAATCAGAATGGATAAGCCCGATGGTAGTACAGGACAAGAAACAGGGAAGAGGGATTAGGATATGCATCGACTTGAGGAAGTTGAACGATGCATGCCTACATGACCCATTCCCCACACCGTTCACAGAAAAAGTACTCAAGAACATAGGAGGCCACGAAGCCTACTCATTCATCGATGGATTATCAGGACATCATCAGATTAAGATAACACAGGAGGATAGACACAAGACCACGTTCGCAACAGAATGGGGATCTTATTAGTATACAATCATGCCGTTCGGACTGAAGAAAGCACCTGCGATATTCTCTTGAGTGGTCATCACAACATTTAAGGAATTCATCCATCAATTTCTCGAGGTATACCTGGATAATTGGACGGTTTATAGCCTGTTGAAGAACCATGTGGAAGTTTTACGACTGATGTTAGAACGATGCAGACAGTGCCAGATATCACTGAATATCAAGAAATGCATATTTGGAACACCATTTGGGATACTATTGGGACACATAGTATTTAAACAAAGTTTGCTAGTGGATCCAGCCAAAATCGCAGTCATTATTAACCTACCAGCACCAAAAACAGTTTGCCAACTAAGAGCCACGTTAGGACATACGAGATATTACAGGAAATTCATCAAAGGCTATGTGCAGATTACATCGCGAATGGAAAAACTGTTAAGGAAGGATACAAAGTATCAATGGAACAACGAGTTATAACACAGTCTGGATACCCTAAAGGAAAAGATGGTCACCACACCAATATTGGTATTTCCAGATTGGGAGAACACATTCCATGTACATGTAGATGCCTCAACAATAGCACTTGGAGCTATCTTAGCGCAACTAGGAGTAGGGGACTTAGATCACTTGATAGCGTTCACAAGCATAAAATTATCAGACTCATAACATAATTATAACACGACAGAAAGAGAAGGCCTAGCTATGGTTTATGCACTACAGAAATACATACATTACCTATTGGGAAAACACTTTAAGATCTTTACAGATCACTCAGCCTTGAAATACCTAGTTAACAAGCTAGTGTTGGGAGGGAGAATCTGTCATTGGTTGCTGCTATTTCAAGAATTTTACTTTGAGGTAATAGTTAAAACAGGAAAACTGAATGCAGGACCTGAACACCTATCAAGGGTCACAAATGGCGAGGAACCAACGAACTTAGAAGACAACTTTCCAGATGCATAGCTATTCTTAGTACATATTGTTTATGATTACTTCACAGAGATCATCCAGTACTTGAGCACAGGTACTGCGCCGCAAGAATACACCACTGTGCAGAAGAAGAATCTAGTAGTCCGCGCAGCGGACTATTAATTGACCGCAGGTCATCTATACAAGATGGGCGCAAACAACATCTTACGAAGATACGTACTAGACCACGAACGACCAAGAATTTTAGCATAAGCCCACGAGGGAATAGTAGGAGGGAATTATGTAGGAAAAGATACCACGCAGAAGGTACTACGTGTAAGATTATGGTGGCCAATGATCCACAGAGACTCGAAAGAGTACTGTCAGCAATGCAATGTCTGTCAAAGGGTAGGAAAACCCAAAAGAAGGGACGAGAAGCCAATACGACCACAAGTGACACTACAAGCATTTGAAAAATGGGAAATAGACTTTGTGGGACCAATTCACCCACTGGCTAAGAGAATAGGGGCGAGATATATTATCATCGTGATGGAATATTTAACAAGATGGGTGGAAGCCGCACCGGTAAAAGATTGCAGCGTAGAGACATCTGCCTATTTTCTACTTGAGAAGGTAATTACTAGATTCAGGTGCCCAAGAATATTAATGAGAGACCAAGGAACACACTTCATAATAAACCCCATCCGAGTGATGCTCGAAGAGTTTGAAGTTCATCACCAAAAAAGCACACCGTATCATCCACAGGAAAATGGCACGGTAGAAGCATTCAACAAAATTCTAGAGAATGCCTTGACAAAGATATGTAACATCAACAGGGATGATTGGGACCTCAAGGTACCAACAGTGTTATGGCCGTATAGAACCACATGCAAAAATTTGACAGGCCACACACCATTAAAACTAGTCTATGGTCAAGAAGCAGTAGTGTCGTTAGAATGTTTAATAACCAGTCTATGTGTAGCAACTATCACACAAATGACAGAACGAGGCACAATACAGGAAAGATTGAATCAGTTACTATCAATGGAGGAAGAACGAATCTTGGTAGGATTCCATCAACAAGTATAGAAAGCAAGGGACATAGCTTGGCATGACCGCCACATCAAGAGGAAGACGTTCAAGGAAGGGGATCTAGTATTACTCTATGACAGTAAATTGTTGCAGCACCCAGGAACGTTGAGGATGCGTTGGCTAGGACCATACGAGGTAAACATTGTCACGGATGAAGGAGCTGTAAAGTTAAGAGATCTAGTAGGCACAGACCTCAGAGGAATGATCAATGGGAGCCAGCTGAAGTTGTACAAGGACAGTCAACCACCCACCGCGCAGTAAAAAAAAAAAAGCCTAAAATAGCGTGCACCATGATGAAAAAGCCGCATACGAAACATGAAGCTAGCAAGGGAAACGATAATGGCCATATTGAAAAAGGAAACAAGCGGGAAAAGGAAATTTGGCAAAATCAGGCTGACAGGACAACATGAGGCAGAATTAAAGCAAGGCAAGGACGGATGGGATGTCACAGTAAACGTGCCAACTGGAGATGACAGAGTAAGCGTAAAGGCAAGTATGAAACCGTTGTAGATGCATTGAACCTGTAGTTATGGTGCATTAAACCCATAGGGAAGGAAGCGTCCTCAACAAGCTCCATGGCAAGCCGATACAACACATGAGCATGGGAGCAACTAGTCTATTCACGAAAGGAGAATAGAGAGAGAGCAATAGCAGCTAGAACGAATAGAGTAAGACCACAGAGCTCACCGAAGCCATTCAAACCCAGCAGATGTTCGAAGGGAACCATTATGGCACCACCGAAGCTCGCATAACTAGGCCAGATAGCTAGACCGACCAAGGTTCAGACTAGGTCACGGGGACCACTAGACGAGAACGAGCAGAATCAACTAGAGATCGTCGATATCGACAAGATCCCATCCCCATAGATATCACCGTTGAACTCTACACTGATACTAGAGGAGATTCCGCAGCCCTAAGCAGAAGCCATGAAAGAGGACACGCCGGTAATGGCACAGGAACTTGAGAATGAAGTAGTAGGAACCCATTAGGAAGGATAGCCATAAAATGCTGAAGCAGTCGTAGGAGCTAATGGAAGCGCACAAAACCCAGAAGCAGAAGTGCAACCAGACGTTCCACAAATACCCATCCCATATTTTTCTTTTTCGGCCAAGCCGACTGGTGAAATGGGCACGGCTTGGGCATAATGGATGGAGAAGGAGCAACCAGAAGCTGTTGGAACCTCGAGCCAATCATTACTGTAGGAGGACAAGGTACATATATCGAGCTCACCTTGAAAGAAACCGGCTATAGAGATTGTGCTACATCGCATACCAAAGGGAATACAGGTGGAATCACAATTATTGGGTCATCTCAGAAAGCTCAAGTATTCCGACCATGACGTAGCAAATGAAACCAAATATCCAGAGCTTTCACCACAGTTCTTTATGCAGACAATAGCCGTGAACCCTCTCGGAGGAACCATCACTAAGCCACACCAGTGGGAAAATGGACTGGACATAACAGGAATTCTAGGATTGCTGAAGATACCACACTTTGGCAGAGGCCAACATGCGACGACATGCGTCAAGAAACTGTTAGCAGTTACGCATGGAGGGGATGTATGGTTGGACAAACCCGTCCCCATAACTGTTGAACTTATCGCATATATAACAGGACTACCCACCCGGGGTATGGATCCCGCGCTAATTCTGGACGATAAGCCTAAGGAAAAAACATTGGCAGAAGAGATGAAGAATAAATATGGCACTGATAGGGGAACAAGAGGCATTATAATCAAATGGATCAACGATGCTTCTACACAATTGGGTGCAAAAATCTTAGCTTGCAAACTGCTAAGAAAATGATGCAAAGATGAAGTACCGACAGGAGTCATTGTTGTTGCAGCACAGTGCGTAGAAGACACCTTCATGAGCTGAGCGCCATACTTGTCAAACTTGTTCCAAGTAAACTACAAAGACACGCAGGATGCAGGTACGTAATTTCATTACTCATGGATGATCACTCTCATAGCTTTCATGGGATGGTGAGAACCAGAACATGTTGTCTTTTGTACCACACCACATCCAGGAGGAGCAAGATATCACGTCCTCAGATCCACACCACTTGCCAAGAATAAGAGGGAGAATGGAATCGTATTCAAAGCTTACCTACAGGAGATATAGGAAGCCATCATCCGAGCATGGAGAATAACACCAGAGGTTGTCACATGATACGGGAACATCGCCAATGTCTGGGCTAGGCGATAAGCCATGTGGATACAACCAAGGTAGGACCCAAATAAATAGTAGCTATAGATGCGCTACTGCATCACCGAGGGTGACATTGACATGATCATCAGTGAATGGCCTGATGAATGGAGGATTCCAACCATACCTAGAGAAGTACCAGGACAAAAAACAGAAGGAGGGGCTCCGTAGGTGGAAACACAGCCTCCAAAAATCTCAATACCCAAGAGATGAAGAATGGGCCAACCCAAGTCGAATCAGGCATAGGATGACTCAGAGCAGCCAGAGAACCAGAAGGGGAGGAAAGAAACCATTCATCTGACCAATGGACAACATAAACAGTATGAGGGAGCATAGGAAACTGCATCGAACCCCATCACACAGGAACCAGGGGGAACTAAGAGACCAACAGTACAGGAAGCAGGCACGCACAAGAAAATGAAGGCACAACGACCACCACCGGAATATACAATCATGGAGGACGATGGTGAGAGGATTTCCAGAATGGTCTAGGACTTCCTCATAGAGGATTTTGATCATGCAGCGCACCACAGGGATAAACTGCAGAAGGAACTGACAGAAATTGGACAACTCCTTAAGAAATTTGGGGAAGCCTAGATCACGAGTAATAGTAGAGGCATAGAGCCATCGATCACACAGACCACAGAAAGGATGGAGGTAGAAGAACGCGACCCAGTTCTTCTGAAACCACACACACATTCCACGATCTACATAAATCCTACCCTGCTACGAATGGATGAAATTGTGGGACAGACACCACTAAAGGATTTGGATCAGATCCAATTGGTCTTGACACGGATGCCATCAAGGGCATTATACAAATTACAGTTTAGCGTCGACCATGAGATACAGTCTCAAGCACATAAAAACTTGGTTGAGCTACAGTAAGCGACAAAGTAGCGGGAAGCACTGGAAACAGTTTGTGCCCAGGCCAAATCTGAAACTCAGGAGGAGAAGGAACACAAAAACGAGCTAGAACGCAGAGTGGAAGAAATTTTTGGGAAACTTCCAAGTACTGTGCAAGGAAATGAACTCACATCCGCAGAAAATATCGACCAGATTGTGCAGGCAATTGACCAGTATCAAAAGGAGATTGAGACTCTCCATGGACAAATTAGACTGACAACTCCACTAGCAGTGAAGGAGCAAAGGAAGTAGGAAGCAACGATGCAACTGCAGGAACTAGAGAAACAGGTTAGCACGACAATCGACTTGTTGTATAAAACAGCGCAACTTTGGACAAAGCTGGAAGAGGATCCACAACTCCAACACTGGGACAAGGAGGAGGAGAGGATCACTGCAACGATCCAAGAACTCAAGCAGTGACAGAAGACCATACCGATTCCAAAATGGGTCAAGGGAACACAATAGTTGAAGAAGATACAGGCAGAACTTATCACTACACAAACACATAAACAAGAGCGTCGGGCTCAAATAGAACCGTTGCAGGAACGGGTAGCAGAAGTACTTGCATAGGTAGAAGAAGCCAGAACCAAGATAGCATAGACTCAGCTAGAATGCGCAGGACTGATGAGCGAGGAAGTGGCAATGCAAACAGTCGACATCATCAAGGAGAAAACTACGCAAGCACTGACACAAGTAGCAAAATTGCAGGAAAAGTTCTAGACGATCACCAGGGAGATCAAGGAGGCACAAAGAAATTAGGTGACTTGGGATGAGCCACGTGTTAGTGTTGGGGGCCTATTGGCACCAAACCGAAGAGGAAACAAGAATGATCGTGGGAAAGAAAGCATGCAGAAAACTGAAGTAACAACTGACAAAAGATCAGTACGCACGCATGCAAGAAAGTGTGCACAAAGGAAAGCGATAGCTGGAGGAAGAACAACACGCGCATGGGAGAAAGACCTAATGTAAGAAGGGTTAGGGTTTTGGTAATACTCTGTAAACGGTTGAACAACCCGAAATGTATAAATATAGATACAAAAGTATCATATAGGGTTGGTTATTGTTGATTTTATGTTGGTCGTCATTGTTCATTGTTATTGTTAGAGTTTAGATGTATGAGCCGATTTTGTAAGCTGTTGAGAAAAGGAGATACGAGAGAAGGTAGATCTAAGGATTAGACCACAGGCTGTAGAGCCTGGTGTGATCTAGTTCGCCTCACATAGATCTTACCCAGTTTTGTGGAGAATTGTAAGCACACGGTGCCCAAATTGTAAAACTACCATAATAAAAGAGCCAAGAGCCAAATATTTGTGCACGTAGCCTAGGAGGGGGTGAACCACGAAAATACTTGTGTTATGTGTTGAATGTTTGCATGCCTTTACTTTCTTTCCGCAATTAATGGTTAAAGCTTGATGAATGAGTTAATACATTGTTATGAATCTGTTTATATTTTGCTGGAATTAAACTGTGAAATATACGTATGCGACTTCAAGGAATAAGTAGATTATAGTAACAGCTCGTGGTACAGGGCCTTAATCAAGAAACCCTTTATCCCCTACTCTATCCTAGGCTATAAACGCTTGAGTCTTACATTCACCCATTTAAATCTATCTCGGGTGAGATTGAGCAGTACCTTCTGGGGGTTGTGTTGCCTTCTGGTTTACCACGAGGGCCGATAGTTTTAGAGGCTTTGTTGGAACCTCTAATGACATGAACCCTAGGTCAGTAACTCAGACAACCCGAGAAGGGAATTAGTAACCAACAACTGTAGAATGATAAAAAAAGCAAGAGATGAAGACAACACTTAGTTAGTAGGGTTAGTCTTAGGCTAGGGTTAGAATAGTTAGGGTTTGTTCAAAGTGTTTGATTGGAATTGTGATCAAATTTACTCAAGACAAAGAGGTATTTATTTCAGTGCCTTAGGGTTAATGGAGTCAAAAGTAGAGGACAAAAAAATTGAAGGATCAAGTGAAAATAATAAGATTAAGGACAAGAGGGTTAGACCTTGAGTTGTCCCTAAGGCAAGGCCTCAAGGATGAAACCCTAGGGGAGAGAGGCTCACTTTGGTGTAGGGGAACTAGGCCCTGGTGCTCTCTCCTCCTTCCTTAGGTCAATGGAAAAAAATACAATCTTAGAAAGTGACATAAAACTAAGACAAGAGGTTCATGCAGGCAACGTGTTCCTATGACAAGGCTTTACCAAGCAACCCTAGAAATTGGCTCATCAAGGTGTAGGGGAACTAGGCCTTGATGCGTCTTTTTCTTCTTGGCTCAGAAAAGTAAAACGGCTAGCAATGAAGAGGGGGAAAAGAGTGTAGCTAAGGCTAGGCTCTTTCTCTCTTCAAATAATGGCTGAAAATCTTGACGGGGACATGAGACAAGGACCTACAATGTGTGCTTGTCACCTAGGGTTTATTCAGCAAGTTTATAACAATATAAGCAAGAAATAACAATACAACCATTCACTTAAGAATTTTTGCAGAGATTTACTTACATTTCACCAAGAAATAACATAGTAAACCCTAGTTGTAACACCTTCCATCAAAAAATGCCAATAGAAATCCAAAAATGCCTTCCTTCAACAAGTGTGCCTCACAATTTCAGCTAAGAAATCCAAGTGTAGTGCAAATTTCAGACCTCACTAATGAGTGAGTGAGAGATCATCAAAAAATGAGAGTAAAAACCCTCAATTTATACTGTACCATGGCCTAATTTCACTTTTAGGTCATAAAAAGGCCGACAAGGCCAAAATACTAAAAATCATATTGTTTTACATTAAATGATTAAAATTAAACCCTAATCAAGCTAAAGAGAGACATCATGCCCCCTTTAGGGTGACGTTATCCCCTTCTAGGGAAAATGGAGCATCCTGGAGTAAAATGTTAGCCCTCCTTGGGCTTCTCCAACTTGCCACACGTGCCAACACTACCAGATCTGCCTCCCAAGACGTCCACAAGGCTAGATGACATCATGATCATCATGGGTGACGTCCTGGGCTTTCCAGGGTCAACGTTCCAATGGAGAGGGAACAACCCCCCTAGGTCAAGCTCTGCCAGGGTGCCTCTGGTGGAACATCCTCCTCTTCTCTGGTGCAAATCCTCTGATCCATATTTTTCCTATCTCTACCCCCTAATGGGGTCTCAACATCCATCTGGTGGGCTCTTCAGCCCCATGGAAGTCCGAACTAATCATCTCCCCATGTGTATCGGTCCAACATGGTACCTGTCCGTCGGGCATGATCCTGCACATCAACAGCTACGCCCTCCATGGGCTCATAAGTCACAGGGATCATAGTAATGTCAATCACATCTCATCAACAATATTATTAAACATGTACATAAAATCCCTAATACCTTAGTTAAAATATCAAAGACATTACACAAGCCTGCAATACAAGTTTGGAGAAAATGACTGGATGTCTTATTGGGCTAGTGTTCACTAGAAGAGGAAAGTTTCCGGAAGATACCTCATCTGAGCCATGTAAGTGGGTGATGTGGACAAGGGATGTCCAAGAAAGTGGGTGCAATGAGAGTAGAGGATGCAAAGCTTTACCTATGGGTGCCTTTGTAGAAGGTGAGTTGCACCTGTCCTGGATGCAAATTTTTCCAAGCCCATGCCTTTTATTTTTTATTCTTTTATTTCTTTTTCTTCAAGAGGCTAATCAGGGGACACTGCCCTGGCGTGGTGACCAGTGCTGGCAACGTTACCCACAAGTACTTTCACAGAAATGAGAAGGATGGCTTGTGATGAGACCCCCTTTCCCTTGGCCATGCAACCAAGGGTCACTACCTTGGCATGGTAACCAACTGGTGGTAATGTCATACTGCTAGGTACCCATGGAACTAATTGGCTAGCTCGTGATGAGACCCCATATTCTCTGACTAGGTCTTGTTTTATTATTTCTTATGGGTCCCTCTTGTTTCTTGCTAAGAAGCCTTTTATTGCTTTCTCGGGGATCCGTGGGTGAAGCATCTTGAGGTTTTATTCTTAGGCTTTTATCTTTTTCCAACTCGCTTTTACCTTCTGGGCCTTTATCCCCTTCTTCCCACGAGATAAGGTGCAATCCTGAAAATAGGTCAACCAAGTGGCCAGACAAGTGTAATGGGGCAGATGAGCGGGAAGCAAGATGAAAAAGTGGAGCTATGACGGGAGCGAATGATGGATTTTCAGAAATCCCCCAGTGACAAACCAAAACCTATGGACACAGGCTTACTAGGGCATCCTGTCAATCCCCCCAGAAATGGTTAAGTGGGAAAGTATAAGATCCAAGCATTTGTTAGAAATAAAAGGAATCAGATGCACATATTCAAGGGTTTTGATGATCAAAGTGACACATACCATGATACCCGAACTCATTACCTCATGGAGAAAGAACCATCTCTGACACAAGACCAAACCGATGGTGATGGATGTTGTTGCTGCTAACAAGATAGAGGCACTGAAAGGAAGAAAAGGTGGGCCATCCAGGGCCATGCTAAAGTCGATCTGACTCTCAGTATTCCATGTCTAGGACCTGTGGGCCTTGAGACATGATCTCCTAGTTATCCCTAAAAGTGGGGGATAACAGGACCGTCGGATCTGGAGATCAGACAATGACCATTAGATCAAGGAGATCTGCGTCAGCATATTACGTCAGCAAATCGCATCCTCAAGGACAGGTGGCAGACCACGTCAGGAAGGACACGTGGTAGACCATGTCAGCAAGGACACATGGTGCAATCAGACAATGACAAGTGTTAAGTTGATTCAACATTTCAGGTACGTGGTAATCACAAATCCGAGTGACACATGGCTGTTGCTTGGATCGTGACACGTCATCGAGTGACACATGGCTGTTGCTTGGATCGTGACACGTCATCAAGTGACGCAAGAGTTACGTCACTCCGGGAGTTTTTCTTTTGGATTTTTACCACCAGTACTCACCCAAAGACCCGAAGTCCCAAATGCCAAAGAATCGAAGTGGATACGAGTCTTCTGATCTGAAGATCACTTCGGGTGTATTCTCGATCGTTGATCATGTAGCAGGATACGTGTCAATGGATCGTGAACTCCGGGAGAAACTTCTCCGAGAAAACATGAAGGAGAAAGGTTTGAGATTACCAAAGGCTGAAGTCCCGGAGCGAAGGATAGTCGTTGGATTAAAGAGGACATGCGTTAGTAGATTGTCGACTCCAGGAAAAAGCAAAGGAAGGATGAAAGAAAGTTGAGAGTTGAGATTGTTGAACCCCAAATACCCAAAGGGTTTGTGACTGTAGATCCAAAAGGGACATGCGTTGTTGGATCGTGGACTCCGGGTGAAATAATCCAGGAGCAAACGAGAGTTTGAGAATTGAAATCTATGAAGTCCGGAGACCCAAAGGAGATCTCGACCATCGATTCGAGAGGGACACGTGTCGTTGGATCGTGGACTCCGGGTGAAATTCTCCGGGAGAAAGCGGAGTTTGAGAATTGAAAGGCCCGAAGGCTGGACTCACGGAGGAAATCCTGATCATCAATTGAAGAGGACAGATGTGAGCAGATCTTCCATTCCAGAAGATATCCAGTCATCAATAACAGGGTTTTAGATTTGAAACTCCCAGAGCCTGGATCACGTAGGAAATATCAATCGTTGAAGGTGAGATCTGGTTCGCATACTTGAGAGGACAGATCTGAACTGTCCATTCAAGATCACCGTCAAGTTCGTGAGATCGACGGTCGTGCTCCATTGCGGGGCCAGGACATGCTCGGGTCTTAACTTTTCGTGAGCGGACCGCAATTGAAACCACGGTTTTGGAGAAAGGATGCATGGAAGCTCGTAGTGAATTGCGGGGAGAAAAGCGAGTTGTCCTCAAACCGCCTATAGACCCGCTCGTAATCACATGGTCACATGAACTCATTTCCCAAGGTCATATCTAGGGAAGAGCTAAGACGTTGCTAAGCTCCACTTCGGAGTTTAGGAGATCAAGAGTTGGGAGAGTCGGGGTGACTCATGACAGATGACCCGAAACGCGAAGTCCCAAAGTGATTGGCCCCAGGTCACAGCCAACGATCATGAGAAGGAAGGGGCATAGGATCCAAAGGAGACAAAACCAGATAACTATAGCTGCCAGAGAGGATGAAGAATTGGGACTGACAGAGAAACAAAGGATTCTCAGGATAACTGGCAGAGAAGCCAAAGAACCTTGAATAACGGCCAGAGAAGATGAAGAGTTCGTATGATGATCAAGTAGATGACTCGACATGAGAAATACATGCAAAAAAGATAAGTGAAGGTATTCAGTTACGGAGCCATGCAATCGTGAGGATGAGATGAAGTGAACGACCTGTAGGGAGAACTGTGATGCAGTGAAGAGGCGTGACATGAATTATGAAGAAGGTGCACAGAGAGTATAAAAACGTAGAACAAAGAAGAGATGGGGGATGTTGTTGAGTGTGGTTCATGCGGGTAGAAGCATGTTGTGTGCAGGAGATGAAGCGCACATAAGAGGTGTGGTGAGCAGAGATACATTGATGCAGGCAGAGCAGAGCAGTGTAGCAGAACAATGATTAGACTAGTATGCATAGATAAATGCGGTATCACTGTGATAAATTCAAGAAAGAAAAAGATTTATATTTCAGGGTGGTAGGGAGGTTCTAGGGAGGACTATGGTCCTTAGAGTTTCAAGTGGGTGCTTGAACATAGGGAGTTGTAGCTTCCATCTGGTTGCAGCCAGAAAAACTAGGGTGGCAGGGTGGTGCAAGGGAGAACTATTGTTCTCTGTTATACAGGTTGGTACCTGTGTGACTGGAAGTTGTAGCTTCGATCCAATTGGTGCTGGAACACTCAGGGATTTGGTGCTTCCTTCTAGTGGGTGCTAGAGAAACTAGAGAGTTGGTGCTCTCAGCAAGTTGATGCTTGTAAAATAGAGGTTGTAGCCTCAAGAGGAGTTGGAGCTGATAAGAATGATAATGTACAGAAAATAAAGATTACTTATCATATCAAGAAGAAGAGGTTTTTCCCTTTATGTGTTTCCTCAGGATATATCTATCTCTTTATATTTCATGTGTGTGATCGATGTTGAATATTCTATTTCTTACATTTCTTCATTATTGTGATCGTCATTGAGTGTTCTGTAAAGTGTTTAAAATGGGCATAATTGTTTAAGCACAGTAACAACTGATTCACCCCCCCTCTCAGTTTTCCAACACGAAATCCAAGAAATCACTAGTATTTGTAGAGTTAATATCTGACTTCCCATGATTGGATGAGGATGTCATTCATGTTGATTCATTTTCAGATGAACACATTTTCCTTGTCTCGTAATCTGATCCCTGGTATGGAGACATTGTTCTCTATCTTCAAACTTTGAAGTTCCCTCAGCATCTCTCGCGAGATGACCGACGACGTGTACGATACCAAGCTAAGAATTACATTATCGTCGGCGATACTTTGTATCGCTGAGGAATAGACAATACCTTGCGTCGTTGTTTAACTCACGAAGAAGCCGAGTTAGTTCTAAGCGATTGCCAAAGTGGGGCTTGTGGTGGTCATCTATTAAGGCTTGCGACAACCTAGTAAATTTTGCGAGCCAGTTATTTATGGCCATCTATCTTTAAAGGTTGCATTGAAGTGGTTAAGAAGTGTCACCCCTGCCAAGTGTTCACTCGGAAAATGCGCTCGCATCCAGCCCCTCTCCATCTAGTCATTATCGTTGGTCGCTTCACCAAGTGGGGGGTGGACTTTGTGGATTGCAACCCAACTTTGGATGGGGGGCATCAACACATTATCGTGGTCATAGACTACTTTACTAAGTGGGCCGAGGCCATGCATACAGTTAAATCCGATGGGAAGACTGTCGCCTTCTTCGTATTCAATCTCTCATATTAAATCTCTCTATGGCTAGGGGAAAACCACAACAGACGAAAATGACTGCAGAAATCAACTCTATTCTCAAGTATGCTATATAAACAAATATGATAGAAGGACAAGGTAAAAGGCCTACCTCATCCAGACGTACGATGAAGTCCACCGTTGAGCACTTGACCCAAAGCAATATACCTACAACTAGTCCTCAACAACCAAGAAACACAAGCATATGGTGATAGTATATGATGTTAGCACATTCAATAGCATAATCCATTAACATTCATAACAAATACGCCCATGGAATAATAATTCAAATATTTGCAAGATATCAATTGGACGAGAAAAGAGTATTTCTATCAAGAAATAATTAACATAAGTGAATAAGTTATAGACTTCCGTGTTGGCACGGTTTAGAACCGAGAAACTAAGTTCCTTCCAGCTGGGCCTCCACCACTTCAATCCTCCACCAAAGGCAAGCTCATGTAAGAGAGACAATGGAGTTCTCACTCAATAAGGGAAGAGCTTGGGGGTTGAACAATGTGTTCAGACTTAAAGAATAAAGGGATGCAGACTCAATGTGAAGTGAATAATTCCTCCAGAGTAACTTTGGTCTAAAAGTTGAATTCTTTCTCCTATTTTCCATAGCTTGGAATTGGCCCATTTACTTCCTTCAAGTGGAACTGAAGGGCCGAGTCAGAACATTTCCAGTATATGGAAGGCCAATGATCATTGATCTCTTGTCGTGACATGGAAACCCGACACCATTTTTCAATTTTGGAAACATTTCCCGATGTACGCGGCTTGTAGTGGTGCAACTTGCGTATATGCATGTTGTATAGTAGGCAAGATGCATATATGTGGAAAAATTGTATTTTTAGCTTTGGGATTTGCAAAAAGGGATTAAAAGTTTGCATGGGGAAATGGAAAAAGGCCTTCTGTGCAAGATTGCATGGGGTGAGACAAATCTTGCTATAACATATGCCCCCTAATGTGTGAGGTCAAAGGAGTATCTGCGATGACCGAAATACATTATAAAAACACAGAAGTGGAGTAATGGGGAGTTCAAAAATCAAATGATGATAGTTCGTGAAACCACTTGTGGTCTCTTCTTTCAGCGGACAAAGGGGGGAATTAATGATGGAATTGCGTATGGTTGCCAGACTGAAATTTTTGACAACAAATATGCCAGATGGGCATCAAATTTGCCAGATGGGCATCAAATTTGCCAGATGGGCAACTGCAGTTTGTAGATGGAAGACTTTGGCAAAATTATGGTTCAATGACTTGCAATTGAATCATACACATTATACATTGGGATGTTGTTGGACACCTAAAAATGTCAAAATTGGTTAGTGGTTATCCCAAACCACAAATTCAGAGAGCACTGCAGTAATACATTGATAGTAGAGTGGTGATACTACATGTTCACCAATTAGCAGAAGACATCAGATTCTTCTAGCTCAAATACTTGGCAAAATGATCGAATTGTCAAGCAATCAGGGAATGTTCAGATATTGCAACTGTTTACTTCCATACCTGAGCTCTCTTCCAGTTCATTTCAGATGAACCATTCAACATCCAGATTGGCAATTTTTCAAGCAGTTCTTCATTGAGGCTTAGCTCAGGAGTTTCACTATGAAGACTTGGAATTGATACTAGTTTATGCTTCATTGTTGGTATTATTGATCGGACTTGTGATTGCAGGGGGGATGTTAGCCTATGGCTCACCTTACCAATCACTAAGTCTAATTGTCACCTATATTTGTATTATTCATTTAGGATATTAGTGATATATCCTCAAGTGATGACTAATGAGTTAGTTAAAGATTATCTAGCTTAGACATCATGCATGATTTTAAGATTTAATCTCTCTACTAGGTGACATCCCCCATTATACTATAAATATGTAACAGTGGTGTGAATACTAGGTCATATCTTTGTTCTTACGCATATTTTATCACATAAGAAAAATAGTAAACCAAAAAGGTGCACAATTTCATCCATCTATCTAAAAAGTTTGCATTTACATATACATGTACATATCTAATAATTTTCATCCATCTATCTAAAAAGTTTGCATTTACATGTAAATGTACATATCTAATAAGTCTGCCTTTAGGATGTTTTGAAAAATCTGTTTTATTTTTTAATTTTCCATAACCAAACCATTAAAAACACGGTAACCAGACAGGAGATTTATTAATACATAATCATAGATATAATATGCCAGCGTCCATCTCGTTTTTGCTGCACATGAATTTCGCAAAGGCTAGGATCACAAGAATGGCATAGTCATCAATGACCATGCCTATTACAGAATTGAATTGATATCCATGGCCATGTGGACGATCACAGAGTAGCTTATTTATAATTTATATGTAGACGATTTGACTAACCCTAAGTACTTCACCCTACGAACACAGAGTCAGTCGAAGAGGAACACACAGTCTTCGACTGCATTTATTCTCTCCCATACCTGCGATGCAAACAAAAGAAAAAGGAAAATCATGACATCTCATCTTTGTGCATATACTGCAAAACAAAAGCTACTTTGTATACTTGTCATTACCTTGGTCTACTTGATGTTGGGGGGCTTGATGCTGGGGCTGGCGTTGAAGTTGAGGTTGGGGTTGGTTTGGACGCCGGCGTTGTTGGCTTGGTTGCCTTGGTTCCCTGCGTTGTTTTGGTCGATGGGGTTGTTGGCGGGGTTGATGTTGGGGTTGCCAGGGTACGGATATTGAGGATTCCCAGGATACGGATATTGAGGATAGCCAGGGTACTGATATTGAGGATTTCCAGGGTACGGATATTGAGGATAGCCAGGGTACGCCTGTGGCTGCGATTGATGACTGCAGCAACAATGTCCAGTGTGTTGATTTTGTGTAGGATTGCAAGATTGCAGGATTTTCTGCAGCAGGATTGCAGGATTTTCTGCAGGATTGCAATCTGATGGTGTGTTGATTTTGTGCAGGATTGCAACATGATGGCTGGGTTGATTTTGTGCAGGAATGCAATATTGTCTAATACAATGTTGTCTATTCAAAGGTTGTCTATTACAACGTTGTCTATGACAATGTGGCATTTTACACTGATTTTGGGTTTCGGCTACACTGATACACTAATACTGGATGGTAATCTTGGATCACTAAGTTTAAACTGAAGGCCTTTAATGCCAACAAGACTCCGACTTCTGCAAAAAAAAAAAACGTTTCACTTCAACTCAATCTGATAAACTGCATCAAGGCATATCAATACATAACGTGGACATATAATATAATCAAATCATTGATAACTCATGGATTAGAAAGCTGTAACACCAAATATACCTACAACTTACAATACCATACCAGTATGCTCCTTTAAACTGCAGAAAATTCAGGCGCATTAAATTGCTTCACTTATGAAAAATTGCCTCTTTCAACTGCATG
>ML838081.1:65409-79037 GCA_009831015.1 Picea engelmannii | reverse complement strand
AGAACTAGAGGTTCTCATAGATAGAGGGAAAATACTATGATGATTACTTTTTCCAGTAAACTAGACATACCTCTACATGAGTCATTATATCATCCACAATGTCCATGGGTTGAAGTTCTACATCAGATGAATGCAAAGACTGTTATCCAGAGAAATTGAACAAAGAGTGTATGAAGAACAACCTCAAGAATTTGAGGCATACCAGAAAGAGACCCTTGTATGTAGATGGAAGAATATAACTTGGTGGAGAACCTCCAGTGCATAGCAGAAGCATGGTGAAGACTTTCCATAACATGGATATTGTATCAAGATGATTACTCAGAAGATCATATCTCATGATGATAGAAGAAGTGCCACATGAATATGTTCCAGTTTTCCAATAATGATATACTTTATTAATTAGTGCTACATGAAGCCTTCAGATAAAGCCAGTGTTCCAAACCAAAGTACATTTAAAATCAAGCATTACATTATTCATGATGAAGTCCAGAAAGGAGGAAGTGGTTCTCCAATACATATCTCCACAAATGAGCAGATAAGCAAAATTTTTTGGTAAATCTTTTGTTCAAGATGAAAGAGTTTGCGTACTCAAGCTGGAGCTTGTGGAGACAACTTCCTTATTGAAAAACGAAGATATGACTCCTAGGTTGGGAGGGAGAACTGATTTATTATTGATTGATGGACAATCATTTTTCAGTTTGAAAAATGGTCTAGGATGAGAAAATTCTTTCCAGTTCAGAAAGTGGATTGATATTTCTGACGGACAGACATTTTCCAGTTCGGAAAATGGTCCAGATTGTTGATGTACCATAGGCAACCACTTCCCATGGTGGTTAACATGGGGAGTGGTCTAGGGAAATCTCTCTTCTTGAGGGTTACTCAAGAAGACTAGCCCGCCTTGCCGGACAACAATTTCTCATTGTGGTTAACATGAGAAATGGTCTATTTTTTTGGTTGGTGCAGGACAACCATTTCCTCTTGTGGTTAACATGGGAAATGGTCCGGACAGTCATTCCTTAGGGAGGATTCATTCTCTCAAGGTTTCACTTTTTTTAGTGCCGGAGGAATGGCCCAGGGTGGGGAATGGTCTAGGTTCAACAATCAGGGACAGGCATTCCTTAGGGTAGACTTATTCTCTCCATGTTACACTTTGCTTAGTGTTAGAGGAATGGCCTAGGGTGGGGAATGGTCTAGGCTCAGAAATCAAGACAATTATTCTTCCTTGCTTGAGAAGAATAATTGAGATAGCTCATCATTGATGTCTTACTTTTTGAGGGAAGATGCTCTTCTAAGATCTTACAGATGTGAGTGGAAGAATGACCCAGATGATTCAGTTTATATCATAACATTGTTTCTGTGCAGATTGATATCAGATGATTGTTATGAAGACTGTACGACAATAGATGTATACTATTGTGGTGGATGTGTTCCACTGGTTGTGACTATACGTCACTGATAAAGTACTTGTGTGCTACTTGGTGTGGTAGTGTACCACTGGATTGTAGTTATTTACTACTATGGATAGACACAGTTGTGTTCTATTTCGTTCTGATTTCCTTGAAGACTATCAACAGTTTTGGAAATGATTATCAACAATATGGATGATCAAAGGACAAAGATTTCCCAGATGAAAAATGGTTTAGAACATTTACTCTTCTAGGACACATGACCATATTAGAAGAATGGATCTTGTGTCACTCTATGGTGTGAGTGACTTATCCAACATCATGTCTAATTACTCATATGGAGTATGGTTTCGAGAGATGATACAGCTAATGACATTGATGGTGATGATGGTGCTCATGATCTAGTCATGAGATAGTCTATACAACTATGATGATGCTACTGGGTGAATGGTATGTTTGTGCTCAAGACCATTACTTCTAATACCTCCCTAGCTAGGAGGGAGTGTTGATATTATGGTAGATGCGGGAGGTATTTACCTCCATGTGTAAACCTGACGAGAATAGAATATTTCGAGAAGCAAGAAGAAACCCCAATGAGTTGGCTAATATCCCTAGAAGACATGTTGGCTTAAAACAATAACTTGTATTAGGTTATTAGCCTCTAAGATAAGAATTCAACCAGAAGAAATAATATACACTGAACAAACAGATACCCAGAATGAGAAGTCGGCCCAAGCAGTTAGCCATAATTACTATAAATACAGGAGGCCAATCTTCATTCTGGTAGGCAGTCTCAGAATTGTAGAGTAGCACTTGTGCGCACTATAGTGCCCAGTTTTGTGCGCAGGTTTGGAGGAGACCTACCATTGCAGCTAGCAGATCACATTTGTCTTGGAATATCTCTTGGTTAGGGTTTGGACTATCTAATCATCTCTTGTTCGTGTGCTATCCTTGGGGAAAGGTGCGCTACCCTTTGTTTGGCTATCTAGCCTAGGGTTTTCTTCCAGAGTGATTCTCTGTCAAGGTTAAGGTTCTCATAGGGTGGCTTTGGCCTATGGTTGGGTGACAATAGTGATATTGTCGATGGTAAAATGATCACATCCATTATATTCTAATAGAGCTTGGTGACGATGTCGAGAAATTAGCAACTGGTATGGTTTCTATCCCATTCTAGATGCCAACAAGATAGGTCCTTGAGATACAAGAGGTATTATATGTCCCCAATTTAAAAAAAAGAGTGTTTGAGTTTCTTTTCTAATAGATATAAAGTGTACAATTGAGTTTGTTGATCAAAAAGTGATCATTAGAAAAACTTGCATTGATCTTGGTCAAGTGGGTAATCTTTACATGTTCCTAGCAAATCCTATTAAGCATGGAGATTTGAGCATAGCAATGGAAATCTATGTGAGCTTTGACATGAATGATTAACTCACTTGCATTATGATCTTTGTCTCTCCTAAAGGACATGGTGGCGGGCCTCCCTGATTTCAAGATCAAGAGGACAAGAGTGTGAAAGGAATGTGCGCTCGACAAGCATGCCAATACTACGTTCCCAAGAAGTGAGCATAAACCAAGAGGGATTATTGTTTTAGTACACTCATATGAATGTGGACCCATATCATCAACTTCATTGACAAGTAATATATATTACCATTCTTTCATTGATGATTCTTCAACGAATAATTGGGGTTATTTTATGAAGATCAAGGATGAGGTCTTTCAAAGGGGCTAAGATTTCAAATTTCTTGTGGAGAACCAAACATGTAAGAATATAAAGGTACTGAGATATAGTAATGAAGGAGAGTATACCTGTAAGAACTGTCTTTCCTTTTGCAAAGAAGCAAGGATCGAGATGGAATTAATAGTACCATACAACCTACAACAAAATGGGGTTATTGAAAGGAACCATAGGTCCATTGTTGAGACAATGAAGGCTATGGTTCATGACCTAGATCTACTTATGTTCCTTTTGACAAGGGGATGCAATACAATTTCCTACATCCGAGAAACATGTATCTTCACAGGGTATTAAAGGACAAAACACCATAGGAAGATTTCATTAGTGAGAAACCCCAAGTTGCCCTATATATATTCATATTACTTAAGATAAAATAACTAAATAATAACCCTCTAGTTTGAAGGGTGTTTTTGTTGGATACAATAAGTTATCCAAGGCTTAGAAAGTCTACATTTCATCACAACACACGATACTAGTGATCCAAGACATAAAGTTTAATGAAAATTCATGGTTGTCAATATCTTAGAAGCCTCCAACAGAGGTTAAGGAGGGAGAAACGCTTGTCCCAAATTTCAATACAAAGAAATTAGAAAGTTCATAATAAAATCAACAAGGTTTCAAACATGGAATCAATGTTCGATTCTTTCTAGTTTAGACATGGAGCATAGGTGTCTTACCTAGACATTGCAAGATACAAAGGAGAAAGTTGGAGCTCCAAATACATCATTTTGGGTGAGTCATCCCCTTAAAAAGTTTAGGAATTTTGTTGCATTGATGTCTTCCATCACTGATACAAAGCCTTCTAGTTATGATGAGGAAACGTGTGAGTAGGTATCATGGAATTCCACAGTTGAGGAGTATAACTCCATCATCATGAATGATGTTTCAAAGAATATGTCGAGAATAATGGAGAAGTTAGCCTTTGATTTCCATAGGTTATACAAACTAAAGCATGCAAGAGATGGCAACATAAAGAAGTACAAGGCTCGACTCATAGTGAGAGGATTCTCCAAAAGATAAGAGTTTGCCAACAGGAGATAGTGGGGAAGTCAATGACTAATTCCATGTGGTTAAACAATGTGAAGCATGCAATGGATGGAAACATAGAGAAGTAAAAGGCTTGATTCGTACAAAGAGGATTTTCCCATAGAGAGGGAGTATACTATGAGTAGACCTTTGTACCAATTGCCAAGTCTACTACCACTAGGTCCATTATGTCTTTTTACATTTTGGTTGGCATTTATATCAAATGGATGTAAAGACAATGTTTCATAATGGTTTGATAGAGAAGGGAGTATACATCAACTATTCAAGAGGCTTCGAGGTACATAGACAAGTAACCCATTTATGCATATTGAAGAAGAACCTTTATGAGTTGAAGTAACAACAAGCCTCATACTCAATGATTGATGAGTACTTATCAAGTTTAGTCTTTACTAAAATTGTTGCAGATTCCAATCTTTATAATTTTATTTGATATAACAAAACTTATATTTTATTCATGTATGTAGATGATCTTATACTTATAAATAGTTCTCATAGGTTCATAGCATGGTGCAAGAAAAAGTTGGCACGCTAGTATGATATGAAGGTCATTGACCTTCAACACTATTTTTTGCGTATAGAGGTTTGGCAAAGTCCAAGTCAAACATGGTACATGTGCAGTAGAGATTCTGAAGAGGTTTCGAATGATGGATTGTACGCCCATGGCTAGTCCTATGATTCCAAATTTAATGTTATTAACCAATTTATATTCAGATTTGGTAGATCCACGTGAGTAGAGATAGTGGATTGGTTCTTTTATGTATCTATATAATAACAAACTTGATATGTGATTTGTAGTGAACACCTTGAGATAGTGCATGGTTGAGATGAGGAAAATTCGCATTGTTGCAAAGCATGTTTCTCTAATACTTTTAGGGCATAGTGAAACATGGTCTAAGGTATGTAGGACATGGTGAGTTGGTGTTGCATGGTTTTGTGGATTCTAACTAGGTAGGAGATGCAGGTGGAATAAACAATACTTCAATTTATAATTTAGTTGGGATGTAGGTATGACATCCTGGTTCAGTAGGATGCAAAAAAAATGGCCCTTAGTTTGGTGAAGATAGAATACATGGAAATCAAGTTTTCTAGTTGTGAAACAATTTGACTTTGTAAGTTGATTGCAGAGTCGACCAATTATATGGTGGAGCCTATTATGGTGTACTATGACAATCGAAAGTGTATCAAACTGACTAAGAATCCAATGTTTCATGACTACTGCAAGCACTTAGATATCCAATACCATTTCCCTAGGGACAAAGTTAAGAAAAGTGAAGTGAACATAGAACATGTGTAATGTGAAATCCCTCTCAAATTAAAGAAAACTATTTTCCAACCCATTTATATCATTTTCAAGATTATAAAACTTAGGATAATTGTTTTTAGGTATCATAGAGAACAATGGGAAGATAAAAGGGAGATTTGATGCCAAAAACATTCTTAGCAAAAAAGATTCGATCTTTGATCAATATCTACCATACCACAATATCATTAATGGCTATAACTATTGGTCAGAAAAGTATTTTCAACCACATAAATGGATAGACTTTACATAGTGGAACCCATGACATCGAGTTCATGACATTGACATTGTGACTCAACCTAATTGCGACAATAACTCAACCCATAATGAAAAACATCTCTTAAACATAATTTGAGGGTTAAAATCAAATATACGAGCTTGGGAATAGATCAACACCCAACAATATATCAAACCCCAAGGGGACAAATAGTTTTAGTTGATTCAAATTTCTAAAATTTCCTGGGTTAAACTTCAATCAATGACCATCTCTATCGGTTGAATTCCCATTTCAAGAATTCTCTGGGTACACAAGGTCACCTCTTACTATTTACCCATTGGACAACCCTTGAATGGGTTATTACACAAAATATCTACAAGTAGTACATCGAAGTCACTTGGATCACACCCTTGCCCAAGGGATTGATCCGTAAGATGAAATTTTATTTCAAGCAATTCATGTAGGAGAGGAATGATTTCATTGTCAGAACCAAGTATACAAGCAAACATTGAATGTATAGCCCCAAGAGTCCCCTTTGGTTAGTTCAAAGTGGACTTCCATTAGCTTCAAGTCGAGATACATCACCACATCTCGTGCCCCAAAAGGACTTTCCTATTATGTCACTTATGAAAGATCAATTTTAAGGAGCACTTCATCTTCATACATCCCATCTATAATGAGATAAGAGGGTAGTTCAAGTACCTTTACCAAGATTTGGAAGGCAGCCCCTCCACCTTCTTCCATTGCCTAACTCATAGATTCTTGGATCTTTTCAAGGGGAGATATTAAGGCATAAGATCTTGGACCTTGCATGGTCCTCCCCAACCAAATCCCATAAAGAGGCTCACCTCCTCCTTCCTTATTTTCAATGATGTTGGGGGGCAACAAACTGCAAGATGAGGACCAATTCACTTTAGACATTAGATCATTGTGGCCCCAAACTTATTCTCAACCCCTGACCCTTGTAGGTCGACTGTCCTCCATGAGAATTTTGAGGAGCTCCAATCCTCGATACCAACACAAATTCTACCAAGGAAATTAATAGATACATGCTAGGACACTCCAAACTCATACTCAATATGTACATAGTACTACTCTATAGGTTTTCTCAAGCAACCAATATTCTATTCAAATATTCTTCCCACCAACCTTGAATTTAAGAATAATGGACCTCTTTGATCCAAGGTTTTCACAGCCAAGCCCCCTTGACCCTAGATATTCTCCAGACGACATCATCATGTAGTGCATCGATCCCTTCATGTCGATTGATGACTCAAATGTAGAGCCCTCTTCTCCCCCTCTATCTTCTCAACCTAATTCCATTTCCTGCATTTTTATTTGCTCTACTTCTTTTGTAGTATTTCTATTTCTATTTCTATTGATCAATTAGTTAGACCCTCCCTTGCTTTTAGTACAATATTAGTAGGAGCTAAATTCACATTCTCACTATGTATTCACACTGGATGTACTTTTAAGTCTCATTGATCAACTTTGTGGTAATTCATTAGATATTAATAAATCATCATATCTTATCTTTCCACATTTAGAAAGATCTACTTGTTTTGTAGCATTTATATTTCTATTGCTCAGTTAGTTAGACCTTCCTCTGCTTTTAGTACGATAGTGATAGGACTTGTTTTCACATTCTCACTGTGTATTCACACCACCTATACTTTTAAGTATTATTGACGAACTTTGAGGTTCTTCATTGGATATTAATAAATTATTGTATCTTATATTTCCACATTTTGAAAATACAAGAGAAAGATATCCAATTGAAATATTGAACCTCTTCTTCTCTTGTTCTAGTACAAGCACCAACAACTGTTCAATAGGAAGGATTTCAACAGACTATAAATATGGAAAATCTACTACTAAGGTAGGATCCTATCAAATTATTGATTGTATCCAAAGCATTAGAACTTAATCAAGGCATGCAAAACATTTCTTTGCAAACTAGGCATTACTTTGGGGGACACGGGCAGAAGATTTAATACACCACTTGTTTGAATTTTGTCTTCTACAGTGGGCAGATAACACATCAAAGCCACAATAATTAAGTTTGTTTCTAGCCATTTTGAAGAATTTTTCCATCATGGGGTTTCAATCTTTGGAAGCCAATTTGATTTCCTCATGAGATGAATTGCAAGACACTTTCTCGTGAACGTGTGAAGAACAATGAAAAAGGAAGATCCCTAAAGAGGAGATTTTAAAAATAATGTAGAAGGATGCGAAATCAGTGGAAGAAATTCTAGAGTGGCTCATGTATCTAGAGAAACATTGCAAGGACATTTCTCTGAATGACGACACTTTTAAGTTGGAATTCTTGTAGGGCTTGAAAGAAGAGTCTCGTGTCTCACTAATTGCCATGACACATGAGAAAAAAAAACAAAATTCATTCATTGAGTCGAGGGACTTGGCATTGGGATTCTACTTAATGTCTATAGGATGGAACAACTTAGCAAGAAAGCTCTCCCAAAAGGTTGAATCTAGTAGCTCTTCATTGGTATATCTTTAGGAAAACTTGACAAAAGAAATGGCTAAGCACCTTACTTCCTTAGCCATTGAAATGAAACAATTAAAACATGAATGGGTTGGTAGAAAAATTCTAGAGACATGGTGTGTTCCCTTCAAGGACCCACTAAAGTAAGGCCCAATCAGCTAACCCAACATAGTTTCTTAAGAGGGGAGATAATATGGGATAATTTTATTAACGTCCAACAAATGACAACAAAAGTAGGTCAATAAGACTAAAAGGTACATATAGTGTACGTGAGTGCTAAAGAGACTCCTAGATAAATGCTTAAAGTAGATAGATAAAGAACCGAGTGTCTATCTAAGAGCTAAATATCTAGCAAAAAAAGATATGCAAGATGGTTCAAGTACAATAATAATATTAAAGATTGAAAATCTCACGTTGAACAAAGGAGAGAAAGAACAAGTAGCACAAGTTTTTGGCAATGAACAACTGATGGTTATGAGACTGTATTAGCATCCCATGAGGAGGCCTTCTCCTTTTGCAATTTAACCCTCTGATTTTTGGATAAAACACATACTACCACCTTAAACCAATAACATATTACCAACAACCACCAGGATATCATTCATTGTTATATCAACCTTGATATATGCCACCCGATCCATTATATTAGCCACAATAAATGCCCATTTATCCACCACCACCATATCAAACTTATTGACGATATGCACAACAACCTTATCAACATCAATATCAGAAATAATTTCTTCATTCACAACTAATATATCAAAACCTAACACAACCTTAAGTACACCACAATGCAATCTTTGTTATATGATCTAAGAATTTTCTATGGGTTTTCAAGAACCAAAAACGTGTTTGATGTCTATTTTATCTTTAGGTAACTAAAACAGAACTTTGAAGAATCATCATCACTCCTATCCCAATGGATTTTGGCTTTTATCCTAGCATCAATAACTACATTGTCCTTAATATTTTAAATTGATGTTAAACATTCCAACAATTAATTACTTAGATGAATTGAGTAAATCCTATTACCACAACCACCCCATGAAACCCACATTTTATACATTCCTCATAATATATTCCAGCTAAGAAAGAAGGAGACACACTTTAGGCACACTTTTCATAAGAGTTCCCACCACATGTAAATAACATTTGAATGTTAACTTATCATAAAGAAAAAGATGGGGTACTCTTCTCACATGGGTCCCACCACAATGTAAATAAAAAAATTGGGGATAACCTTATAACAATGAAAAAAAGAGGGTGTACCCATCTTGGGAACCCACCTTAGTGATTGTAATGAAATTATTTGAGCTAAGGTATAGAAGGAGAGGGGCGCTCTCCTAGGCCCACCAAGTTCATATGTAAGGTTTAGAAGAATAAGAGTTCATATGTAAGGTTTAGCACTATAAGACAAAGGGAGGGCGCACCTTTTTCTGGGCTAAGCTTCTAGCGCCCTTCTTATGAAGATAGATGTTACAAAATAGATGTTAGAGGGTTTGTCTGGTCTTGAGTCTGACTTCGCTCAACTACTCGAGTTCATGAATTATTGAGGATTTTTATCAGTAACTATGCAATCAAGTCGCCCAAGTATACTCATTTCATTATAAGAATAATGAATCATTTGTAATGGTTTCAATCTAGTGCTTTCTTCTCAACTACTGGTGAAAGGAAATAGAGCCATTTCATGATATTTTAGGTTTGCAGAGCTATCTTCTTTGTCTATTTCAGCAAATAAGTTGGGTGAAGGTCTCTGGTTTTTCAATAATCGAATGTTTGGTTTCACTTAGCTTGCATGCTTTAGCAAGTGCACCCTTTCTATTTTCAGCAAGGCAATTTCCCTTTCTGAGTGCACCCTTTCTATTTTCAGCAAGGCAACTTCCCTTTTTATTTTCCCTTTGAAATAAGGTACTGGTAGCATCTTTCAACATCCATAATCTCCTTTTGTTTTAACTCGTTTCTGGGGTGACAGATTTGATATTCCCAAGACATATATCAGGAGAATCTACCCATAAATACCTCTTTGTTTAATTATACAGCTCCAGAAGCATGTACACTCCTACTCCTGTCCTTTCCTGTGAAATGTCGATGGATTCATATAATTTATGTGTGAAAATCAGAGGCATCCAAGGTTTCACGCTAACCGTTTGATGAAATGAGTAAGTGAAAATCTGCCTTCTGTGGAGTGGTTAGTCGTTCAAATATTTGCATGATTGTTATTGTGAATTTAAAATTCCCTTTGCTAAGATATTTGAGTTCTGATTTTACCCACACACAAAATTTTCATTTCCTATCCCAAAACTTATTCTTGTGTTGTGTGGTCAACCCTGTTAACCCCTTTCATTGAAATTTCATAAATACGTTGGGTTTATCTTCTGTAAGGAAAATACTCATGTAAAAGTGCTTTTGCTGGAAATACCTCTTTGTTTAATGAATTATACAGCTCCAGAAGTGTGTACACTCCTACTCCTGTCCTTTACTTTGAAATGTCGATGCATTCATATAATTTCTGGGCGAAAATCAAAGGCATCCAAGGCTACACGCTAACCGTTTGACGAAATGAGTAAGTGAAAATTTGCATGATCGTTATTGTCAATTTAAAATTCCCTTTGCTAAGATATTTGAGTTATGTATCCATCCTTTAGAGTTCTCTGCTTCATTTTCATTTAGAATTTCAAGAATATTCACAATCTATGATGAGATTGCATGCAAGTTGTTTGACAAAATTAGTAAGCTAAATTTCAAATATTTGCGTAACTCTTGTGTATAATTATTGGTATTTTGGTTTGGAAATGTAAATGGCAAGGGAAATATCACTTCCTCTTATACATATAAATGCATGCTTATTGTTCTAAGATGATTAAAGGGTTGGATTTTAAAGGGACAGAATTCACTGCTCACACATAAAAAAAATTGTTTAAGTTTGTTAGCACTTAAATTGTTTGCATTAACAACATCCTTCATTCTAAATATTTCTATGTTTGTTTGAGGGTTAAAAACGATGAGATGGAAGGTTCATTCAATGATTGGAGAACCCAGATCTGAAGAAAATCACGATCTGAAATTTATTACGTGTAGCCACCCTATCGTACATCTCTGTGGGTAATTGAAGTAAAATATGGCTGCATCTTGAGTGTGTGATAGAGTATAAGTTTGATCATTTTTTCTCCTATACATAGAAACCTGCTTTTTCCCTACCGGATACTCAATTAATGGATGGTTGAAATAAGAGGCAGACCCCGCTTTGATTCATTGCATAAAGAAATTATCTTTATCTTGATCGTATGTCCTCTTGCAGAGAAAATTTTTGCGTATCATTCATTTCCAGAATAGATAGTTGTAAGGAGTTTTAAATCTGATATTTCACAAATTGTCAAAGCACATCCATGGCATGAATCTGTGTGGTAATTGTGCACTTATTGCAAAACATTCTATTCTATTTTTTAATCCAAGTGTTATTCCCAGCAGTCTCTATGTATAATGTTGATACAAGAGTTCATAAAGGCACTATTATGACATCTACATTTCTTTGTTCTTGCCTCATTTAGTTTGAGACTCTTTTGTCGATAATATTTCCCTCTCAAGTGCTCAGACCCCTGGGTAGAAATCAGATCTAGAATTGCTCTAGATACTAGCGTTTCATGCATTACAGGTTGTTTGTTTTCTTTCTACTCCCTCTTAAAACAAAAAACAGAGTATTTCCTTGTTACACACATAGACATAAAGCAAATAAGCATCGTTTCCTTTTCTGCTAGATACCTTTGGATCATCTTGCGAGAGCATTGCCTAGGGAAGCCCCCCCTCAGGTGATTTTCACTCACCTGAGAAGAGAAAGGAAGTGGGAGCCTAGGTGACAGTGGTTCTCCTTCCGAGTTTCCCTCGATTTGTCCCAAGTGCTGGACTTTCTTATCCTAGCAGGAAAAATTGAGTGGTAACAGGTCCAATTCTGAATCACACCAAAAAGGTATTAATTGCTTCCAAAGGTTAATACTTTTCTATAATTGGAAAGCAGCACATTGCCATCTTAGCCTAGCCAAGAAACATAGGTGCATGGATTGTTGCCTCCCACCAAATAAATTATCTATACCATCTATTGGCAGCAGGAGAACATTCTACACCTAGAAGATATCTTGAATGTAATCCTCTAAATCCAAGAAGGAAACCTTTAGCCTATAAGCAAGTTTACTAGACCATTTTGAATCTGCTTGAGGGTCATGTAGGTAGTAATGGGAAGATAATCTGTAGGACGAAGAATCATCCATGAATTTGATCTCCCCACAAACTAACATATATAAGTCCTCACCAATAGTCCAATTTGCTACTAAAATGGATTGAACTATCCAATCCCAAAACTGAGTTTTGTTCATTGCATCATTCGAGGCATAGACTAAACTAAATCCTGTCATTGTGCCAACCAAAAGGATCATGATTCTTCTAAATTGATTACCCATATTATGATTGTACGGAACTTTTAAACTAAGACTTGGTAATTGGATGTCGAAGGCTTCCTTGGAATAGCATAAGAAACAATAAGGATGCACATTATTCACAGAAACAAAGGTGTATGCACATTAGTCACCAGCATAATGAAGATGCACAAATGTATATGAAGATACCATACAATCATTATTGAAGTAGTTTTCCAGCCATATCTTTCTAAATTGATTACCAATGTCATTATAATACAAGTCATTTAATATGGGACTTCGATATTGAAGACTTACAAAGGATGGCAAAAGAAACAATGCAGCCAACACATTATTTGCAAGAATTATGAAGATGCATCAACACATATGAAGCTATCATGCAATCAATACCTAACTAGTTTTCCACCACATGACCATACTTAATTACATGACAATGGGACAAGGATTTGTATAGAGAAAGACCATATAAGGTGAAAGGTAAATCCCATTGTAGGCAACTATAACTAGGGAATTCTCAAGACATGGCTTTGCTAGGAACCTAATATGTTGTGCTACATTTGCATTTTCCTCTATTAGATTGGAAACTATAATGTGATCCTGCGTATCTAATGGGAATAACTTAGAAGAGTTTGATAGCATGGCAATTTAGCATAGGAGTAATTGAAAATCAGAATCTTAGTTGGCTCCCAATATTATGTTATTCTATCGGTTACACAAAAGGCTAATTTTATATCAATATGAACTCCCATTGTTCTACTAGAATGATTATAATGTTCAACTTTCATGGAAAAAGGGAAAGCATCCAAATGAATTATAATTACTAGAACTTATATTTGCAATTTTTTGCCAACCGCAAATTTCTATGAGAACAACATTTGGTTGCTAGTGAGAAAAGGGAGTGTTTACTATCTTGAACAAACTTTAATATCGCAACAGTGATAAAGATACTCAAGATCATTTTAAAAATAGCTAGATCAAAATTCCAAT
>ML838080.1:23103-38290 GCA_009831015.1 Picea engelmannii | reverse complement strand
AAATGATAGAATGGTGGGAGCGGACGATGGCTCTGCAAATCCCCCTTGGTGGCTAACCTAAACCCATGAACACAAGCTTGCTAAGTCACCCCGTTAATCACCCCAACAATGGTCAAGTGGATTAGTGTAAGATCCAAGCAGTTGTCAGAAATGAAAGGAACCTAATGCATATATAAGAAGGTTATAATGATCAAACATGACACATACCATGATACCTTGGACCAATTACCTCATGGAGCAAGAGTCTTCTCCGATGCAAGTCCAAGCTGATGGTGATGGACGCTGTTGTTGCTGACAGGACAAGTCTGGCGAAGAAGAAGAAGGATGGGCCCTCCAGGGCCATGCTCAGGTCAATCTTGCTCTCGGTACTCCATGTCTAGGACCTGTGGGCCTCGAGACATGATCTGCTAGTTATCCCTAGAAAACGGGGATAACAGGCATCACTATCATCCGTTTCAGCAGATAAAGTTGCATTGGACACAAACAGTCTAAGATCCCGTGAATTAAAATTCGGAGGTTCATCAATATCATCACTAGCAATAAACAATCTGAGATCATGTTTTGAAGATTCTTCTGCATAATGACCTGAATGATTTCTAGGTTTATTCCTAGCCTCATCACTCTTCTTCTTATGACAGTCTTTAATAAGATGTCCAGGTTGACCACAATAAAAACAACTCTTTGACTCATTCCTGTTAGATTGCATACCTTGATTCGACCTTGGAGATTGTCTTCTCTGCGATGAACTGCCTCCTCTGCCTCTTTCTCTTGATCTCCCTCTCATGGATCTCTTATTTGACCACAGTGCCAAATCTGTATTCTGAGGCTTCAGATACCCGTGCCTCTCTTCCTCTTGCAACAAAATTCATGTCAATTCTTCAAAAGTAGGAGGTTTCTCCCTTGTTGCGAGACCTATTATGAACATCTAATAATCTTCTAGCATACCATTTAAGGTAATAGTGACAAGATCAGTGTTGGAAACTATTTCCCCTATATTTCCTAGCTTGTCTTTCACCTCTTTAATGCGACCCAAAAATGAACTAACAGATTCATTTCCATCCATCTTAATGCCTAGCAATTTAGTTTTAAGGAACAAAATACGATTTGTGTTGCTAGTTTCATATAAAGATTTAAGTGTTGTCCACGTTTTAGCAGAAGTTTTAGCTTCTCTAATATGTGGAATTATGCTATCTTTAACAGACATACACAACAATACCTTGGCCTTGTTTTCGCACTTATCCCAGTCTTGGATCTGTGTTGTTGTCGCACTTGTAGCCGCATTTGGTTTCACTTCAGTTCCCTTTGCAATCGTCCAGACTCCATAGCCTTCCATCAGGGTCTGCATTTTGAATTTCCAGTTAATGAAATTCGTGCCATCTAATTTGTTGGCTTCGTTGAAGTAGGTCTTTGCTAGCGGATTTGCCATCTCTGCAAGTGTCTGCTCATCCAACCAGACAATGGATCCTTGTATCACCAAACACACTTCAATCCTGAAGGTGGTGAATCACCAAGAATACGCAAATAACCTCAATGCACCCTTCCTCTCTGAGTGCCTGTGCTGGATTTATGAATGCCCAAACTTTTTTTTTCATAAAACAAATGTCCACACAATAAACCTCACAAATGATAAAGTTTATAATTCACAAAATATCCACTTAATAAAAAGTTTATACCTCACAAAATATCCACTTAATAAACTTTGTACCTCACTCATAAATGGTAAAGTTTATACCTTACAAAAAATCCACTTTAATAAAAATGTATACCTCAAAAGAGAATATCCACTTTAAAATCATTGGCCATTCACACATACATCCACTTTAATAAAAAACTCGCGCTTCAAACTCATGCAGCAAAAACTCTTCCCCACGGAGATCTCTGTCAATGGACCCCAGTGCGCACTTCTTCTTTCAGAAATGACAATTTGGATCCACGTTAAGCTTTTACAGATCCAGCGATCAGTTTGGAGTACGCTCCAACCTTCCCTTCACGCAAAAAACTCATGCTTCACGGATCCCAGTCCGCTTCCCTTCGCATGGCGGACCAATACACAGTCGCTCAGTCGCACAGTCACGGATCTCAGTCCGCTTTCCCAAAAAAATGGTCCTCGCGGTGTCTCCACGGCCTCTCACTATGCCCACTCTTTCCAAAAGAACAGTCGACGCTCCTTAAACTCGTGAAGGGGAGTGCTAGCGCTCCTGTACAAAGGAAGGGGGGCGCTGGGCAGAGTTGACAGTGCTCTCTACGTGTGGAAGGGGGAGCGTTGGCGCTCTAGTGCTCTTAGAGACATTCAACGGGAGCGTTGGTCATCCAAAAAATTCAATTTCGCAGGTGGGAGAGCGGCAACACTCCTCTAACACTGCATAGGGAGCGCTAGCACCTCTACTCAATTAATTCAAGATCTTGCACTTTGGATCTCGCCTCAGGGAGCTGGTTCTCTCCAAACTCCAACGCAACTCTGATACCAACTTAGAATTATATAATGATTACATCATTATATAGGAACTAGTTCTACTTAGGCGGTTACAACAAACACCAGGAAAATAGGATCTACATTAACTGAGATGTAGAGTTCATCTACGTAACTATCAACTACTCCGTTATTTCCAAGTGATCATCCCTAATTGTAACGTGTAGGAGTCGTGATAACGGCAATAAACTTGTGTTCCTCGCACTCTACGCTTATTGGGTGGTTTGATAACCCGACTTCATCGTTGTTTATGCTTTACGACGGGAGCTATAACCGTGGAAGTTAATATATATGCAGGTGTATGCACATAGCATTGTATGAAAGCATGATAACATCAATAACCTGTGGAGCTATACCAGTGGAATAATCACTGTGGAAAAACATTGAACATAAGGTATATGCAGAGAGCTCTAGAGAGTTATGAAAGTATTTGTCTTATTATGCACATGAAGGATCGTATTGAAATATAAATGAAGTGGAGGATGGTTTTTTAATAAAAGGTTTTAAGTCATATATATTTTTTGACCAGACCACCCATGTTTAAAAGGTCAACCCATCTTTTTTAAATGTGAAGAAAACTTTTTTTTTTAAGGGGGTTATATATTTTTAAAGGAAAGAGGCTTGAAGTTTATGATAGTGGGTAAAACCTTTACAAATATATATTTGGTGTATGTGGTGTGTGGTTCAACTTTGAAATATATAATATTGTTCCTATCACAATTAGAAGCTTAGTATTATAAGCTATAGGTTTTTTGGGCGGTTTGTGCAAATGGCGAAAGTGCAGAGTTCTAAGTTTGAGGTGGAGAAATTCATCGGTAAGAATAGCTTTTCACTATGGAAACTCAAGATGTGGGATCTGCTCGAACAACAAGGCAATGACAAGAGCGGTGATGGCTGAGTCATCGTGAAAGAAAAAAAAATGTATTTACTTTGGAGTTGTAGAAATTTTTGATTGCATGTAAATGGGCATATGTATGTAAGACCTGAATAGGCATTGTACCCTTGGTTTATTAGGTCACCTATGAAAAGTCTAAACATAGATTTAGGTAGATTGAATATGTGGGTGGGCATGTGTGTTGGGTTAACCTTGACTTAGTGAAAGAGTTAATGAGTTAAATATGTTTTTAGGTCAAAGCAGGTGGTTTTTCGGGTCCATGTGTTTTGGGTATCCCGTGGTATTGTGTCCATGGATTTGCATGTAATGAAGCCTATAAAAGGCTTGGTGAACTCCATTGTAAATGGGCCTAGAGGTAAGCGGTAAAGGCTTACTTGGCCGGATTTGGTCAAGGTTGTTCGAAAGGAAAGTTCGAGGTGGAGCAGTGTGTCCAGTTTAGAAAGGTGGGTCTGTAGAAAGGTTGATGTGTTGGCAGGTCAATCAAGTGTTTGAGAATATATGATGAAGGTAAGTTCATATCCATGGAACTTGGAAAGTATTGTAAGGAAGTTGGGATTGAATAGGCATGTTCAGTAATACCAAGTTGCAGCAATAGTTGTGGACAGAAGCAGTTGTGCTATCTGGTAACTCGGTCACCATCAGTTGCAAAAGACAGGAAGATTCAGGAAGAGGTATGAATAGGTCATCTAGTAATTACTCAAATGTGAAATTATTCGGTTGTAATGCTTATGTTTTTTATCAGCAGTCTAAGCAGGACTCAGATCAAATAGGTAGATCTTTGATACGGTGATGATGTTAAGGGGTGCAGACTGTGGGATCCTACTACCCACAGAATCATCATGGAAAGAGATGCAGTGATTAATGAATCTCCTTTTATAAGGGGATGTATATAGAACAACCAGAACGGTTAGTTCAAAATCGCAACAGGAGGTTTGTTTGCAAACTCAAAAATCATTGTATGGCCTGAAGCATGCTAGGAAAATGGTACAAGATGTTTGATTCCTTCATGGTGAGCCAAATTTTACAAGAAGTGAGTATAACCATTGTGTTTATGGTATATTCATGATCTTGGTGTTATATGTTATGCTTGTTGCAAGCACAAGCATGGTTGAGATCAACAAGTTGGCTCAGTTCGTTAGGACGTTTGTTATGAAGGATCCGGGAGAAGCCAAATAAATCTTGGGCATGTAAATACATAGAGACAGGAAATATGGTAAGCTTGGTTATCACAACAGAAGTATGTGGTGAGGATACTCAGGAAATTCAGTATGAATAATGTAAAACTGGTAAAATCCCTTTGGCTTCCCATTGTAAGTTCTCTTTAGGTTTATGTCCTAATTGATGAAGAAGAAAAGGGTTATATGTCTTGAGTATTATATGCTAGTAGGAAGTTTGATAATTGCGATGGAGAAATGGTGAAAACATTTCACATGCAGTTGGTGTTGTCAGTAGATCAGGAGCATGGAAATGGGTGCTTCAAACACAAAAGCACAAGTATCACCTACATTGGTTGTAGTGATTTGGTCTGTGGTTAATGATTCATGAGATTTGGACAAGTGCATCGGTCTATTAGACAGGTTACTGATAGAGACAGAATGGTCCATGTTGGAGTGAATCGTGCAGGCATGTTCATGTAACAGTATTGCCAGAGAAGTTGCGGAGCTGTGATGGTGTTTGGCTTCTCTTGCAGGAAAGGTGATGGATGAATTAATTAAGGGCATGATATATTAGATAAATTGTTGTCAAGGTGGAGATTGTTGGAAACATGCCAACGGATTTCCTCATGCGGTCACATGGAGATGCACATGCACATGCATGCAATCTATTTATGAACTGTTCGTGTAACTATGTGATCTATTCATGATCAGTCTGTGTAACTGAATGATAGATGTTATATATACGAGCATACCCATAGAGGTAGATAACAAGGCGAGTACAATGTGAGTGCAAGCGAGTACATTGTGTGAGGAGAGGATGGTTGTATGGCTGAGATTGACTATTGTAATTCTCCCTTGAATAAGAAGAAGACCGATAATCATTGCCCGTGGTTTTTTCCCGATTTGGGTTTCCACATAAATCACTGTGTCGAATTGTGAGTTTGCTGTTATTGGTTTAATGTGTGCTTAATCTAGCTCGTTTATGCTATGTTTTGCTTCCGCTGCCCAACAATATAAAGATAGGCTGTGTTGCACTTTTATTGTGTTGGTTTGATGTTTTTCTTTGATTTGTGAAAACACTAGCATCGCCAAATTATCACCGTTGTTTACCCTTTTTGTATTTTGTTTGCAGCGAACCTCTCATTACAAACATTATGTGGAGAAATCTCATAATTCAAGTAATGTATTCACCTGCCTTCTTGTAGTGAATAAAAAATCTAGTATTGTCTCAAAACATAATAGTGAATAAGAATTCAAGTATTCTCTAAGATCATATTAGTAATTTTAAGATGCACTGATGGCTCTTTAAAACGTGCAGGCTTTCTACCAAGTTGCAGTCCTCCTTATACTTACATTTAAGGGGAATGACATTTTAAATCTAAAGCATGATGACACAGCCCGTGCAGACAAAGTGAGAAACACTGTAATTTTTAATGCCTTTGTCTTTTGCCAAGTAAGTTTGCAGATTCAATTCTTATACACTTTTTCTTTGCTTCGAGTTTTTTCTCTTTCTTCAGATATGTTCCTGAAGTATTATTTCTCTCTTTAATTGCTTTTCCCCCCAAAAAATCCATGGTTTTAATTTTTCTGTAACGTTGGTTTGACTGTTTTTAAATGGTCACATCAATAGATATTCAATGAATTCAATTCAAGGAAACCGGATCAGATAAATATCTTTCGAGGACTGCATTCAAGCCATTTGTTCGTTGGAATTATAAGCTTTACACTTGTTCTTCAGGTAAGCAGCAGATTTATTTGCAAGGCCATGGTGCTATGAATTGTACTTTCTTCGTACTTTGGGTATTAGTGCATGTTGACCATTGGTAGGGTAAATTCTTGAACCTAAGGATGGGGCAGGCTTTTGACCCAGTCTAAGCAAACCAAAATCAAATTTAGAAATGCCTGAATACTAGCCAATGAGCAAATGCTATGTTGGCCTTCCATTGAATTTTGCTAATCTTCTAAGCTTTATCCGAATGTTGTATTAATTTGCAGGTTTTGATTGTTGAGTTTGCTGGGAAAATTGCATCAACCACTCCCTTGAATTGGAAAAAATGGATTATTTGCATTGTCATTGGCTTTATAAGGTTTGAAAGATTAATCCCTGAAATGGCTCAATTAATAGGTAGTTCATTGCTTCATGTGTTCTCCAATTCCTGTAGATTGATTACCTGGAATTGATTTTAAACAATTTATATAAATTTGTGGGACAGTTGGCCACTAGCAGCCATTGTGAAACTCATTCCTGTACCGAAAACACCTTTCTTGGATTACTTCAGGATGAAGAAATCTAGAGAAAATATTCTTCAGGTAACTGATTATGCTTGGTTCGGATCTCAATTTAGTCTTTGATGATGAAATTCCGGTATCTGCTTTCACTAATCTTGTATGTAGATTGGCTCTTTTAAATAAATATATTTCAGGCAGGAAACCTGAATGGCTGTTCAATGTTTGTTTTTGGCAGAACACAGGTCAAAATCGGACAGAAAAAGCCGAGAACACAGGTCAAAATCGGAATGAAGAGCAAAATCAACATGTGGAAATGACATGAGAGCAGTTTATTAGTAGTTTGGAGATTACATTGCTATTAGATAATGAACTACAGAAGGACTAAAATGAGTCAGATATAGATCTGAGAAAATACTTGTGCATTTTGGTTGCTCTGTATAGGCAAACATTGGAGATGTCAGCTTTCCGTGTAGAAATGAAAGGAGATGAGTTCTCTGGAGAGTCAAGTAGAAACTTGTTTGGAGGATATTTTTTCTCCAAATGTGTTGCACTAAAATTGTATATTGTATACTCCGGCTTCTATTTTTTTTAATAGTTCATACAAGCCACAAATCATCTGTTGATACTACACTTTGCCACGGAGCTACTGTGTGCTTACCTGTTACCATGTTTGCCAAAAACAAATCACGCCTTCATTCTTTGCTGTTATATTTTTATTTAAATCACGGTTTAGTAGTTTACTAAATAATAGTTCTCTCTTTTGAAATTCTGTGAAAGGCTCAAAAAGCTGATACCAATTACCAGGTATGACAGAGAAGAGATGCGAGAGGAAAAAAATTGTAGAGTGTTCCAATCTCTAGCATGCATAAACACTACTTGGCATTTTTTTGAAGGAATATTCACCTAAATATTTTCAGTAGCATACTCTGATCCAACGGAAATCTATTATTCTTGATGTTATTCTCCAACAAAATCAGCTTTTAGAACTTTGGGACTCCACTTCTAGTCGTAGTGCGATTGTGCGACCGTTCTTTTCTTTTGGCCTTTAGGTAGTTGTGTCTGTCGTGTATTATTGCTTTTTTTTCACCATAGCTAATATATTTTATATTAGAAAATGCTACGGTTGAACTAGACAGTGTTGTAATACAAACCTTTAGAATTCAGTTGTATCCTATTAAACATATAATCTAGTTTCCAAGAATTCCTTATTCCTTATTTTCCAGTGCTTGCTGTTATAGATTTGGTAGGGGTATTGCCTTATATATTGAAATAGCAACAAAACTACTTGGCAAAACATTACAGTTGTAGAATCTCATATGTAGTTACATCAGAAATTCTGAATAAGAAGTGACAAGCGAACTTTGAGTATCTTGTTATGTGTTCTGTTCTGCATCTATTGTTCTCAACATTTTCAATTGGTTTTTCTCGCCTCTTATAAGTGGAGGTGAGTTATGAGATGTTATCTTTCTCAGTGTGATGATATACGAGATGTCAAGCACAAGGGGCGATATCTATTTAAGGGTCTTTGTTGCTTGGAAGTGTATTTATAAAGGTGCTTAGGGTTCTTTCCCCATTTTTTAAGTAGCCTATGGAATTGGTTGATTGTTCTTTTCGTCACCCACCAATAGGGCTTCTATGGGTTTTGTTTCCTTTGGAACAACCTATTGGTCTCCTTGAGTCTTGGTGGGGTTCAATTCCATCCTTCAAGTACTTTTCCACCTCTTTACTTTCCTTTCTCATAAGGCTTATAAATGTTCAAGGGCTTCAAGGTTGATGTTTGCTTTGAACAATCTTCTCGGTTATTTTTGTTTGTTGCGATCTTGAGTCTTTTTTTTTACCTCTGCTATTTATTGCACTAAATGGTTTTGCTCCATTTTTCTAGAGAATTTCGGATAGGTTGTTTAGCGACTCTATTCCCCAGAGTCCTTGGGAATTTTTTAGCAAAATGCTCATACTCATGGCAAGAGTTGCTCTTTATGGAAAGTTGCCAAATTCCATGTTTTCGTTAATGAAATTTATTTTTTAGGCTATTTTTGTATTTAATAAAACACTTTTTTTTCACAAAAATGTAATTGAAATACAAAATTAAAGAAAAATTAAACATTTTTCATTACATTGTCAAAGATTTTTCTTTTTTAATTTTGTGGCATGAAAACAAACTATGTGACTAACATAAATAGGAAAGTACACCTTATCATAATGGGATTGGAAAGATCCCATGCACATAAATGTTCTCATACCCATTTAAACATGTTGTGTACTTCATAATTATTTAACAATGGGATCAAGGTCAAGTCAATAATCTTCAAAATTATCTAACAATGGGATCAAGTTTAAGTCAATAATTTTGAAGGAAAATAAAGAGGTTTGTTAGGAGTCAGCTAGGGAACTTAGATCCTAATAATGGGATCAGATCAAGTTCAAGTCAATAATTTTCAACGAAAATAAGAAGGTTTGTTAGGAGTTAGGACTAGGGAACTTAGATTCTAGATATTGATGGTTTTTAATTTAAAATTTTAATGCATTTTTAATAATTTTATTGATTTGCTAATTTGAGCTTTTAATTTTTTTTATATGAAGTGCCAAGCTAATAACTTATTTTGGTTTTTTGATCTTAGATCTATTTAGTAACGATCTGATCCAGGTAGTAATGTTTAGTGGTGAGTAATTTGAATGATAACCAATTAACATATATTTAAAATATTAAATTAATGTATTTTATTAAAATTTCACTGACATTTCAATTTTTCATGGTTTTCTTAAACAAGGATGAATCCTCTAGTTGTATTTATGCAAACATCTTGTTTTCTCCTTTTAACATTTTATTATCAATTTCACTATTTTTTAATGGGGATTTCATATAATTTTGAGTTCCATAATATTTTTCAATGTTATTTATTGTAATTTGGAATATTATCTATTAATTATATTATCTTTTAACTTCAATAATCTCTAAATATATTGTATTTAGAGGTTATAAAACCTCTAATTTAATGTTTTGATTGGTTTGAATTAGGGAATTGGTGTAGATGGAAATACATTAGTGGAATATATATATATATATATATATATATATATATATATATATATATATATAAACAACAATCATAACAATTTCCAAGCAATGTTAATGGGGAACATGCCATGGTTGTAATCATAAATCATAATAATTAAGGAGATATGAAGGATGAAATTGGAAATACATTAGTGGAAAAAGAAGATATATTAGCAACAATCATAACAATTTCCAAAGAATGCTAATGGGGTACCTTCCATGGTTGTAATCATAAATAAAAATAATCGTGATACAAATGATGAAATTAATAAATAATTATATGATTATTATTGTACAATTGAAGTGGTTTCGAAGAATTATGGTACTCCGGCTCTCGGGGGTGAAGAGCAATTGGAAATGGCATAAATGTAAAATAAGTTTGTTATGTGAGGTTACAAATTTGAAACCCCCGCCTTATCTTGTGTGTTGTGTAGTGGGCATCGTAGCACACCTGGAGGTTATAGCAGTAGCGGTCGGAATCGACCCTGTGTCACGCGAGTATGAGCCCGGCCCAATTGCCGATTTTGTCAAACAAAAAAAATAAAATATTATGGTACTTCTAACAATTAACCAAACATGCATGAGTAAGTGCTCTGGAATAATTAAGGTTTTTTTAGGAGCTGGAGGGATGTTTTCACTTGGCTTTTCTTTAACTAAATTTTTAAATAGATGAAAGGAACAAAGGCTTTACCTTATTGACCAATATCTTATCATGTTCATTCATAAATGTGGTTTTAATGTTGTGAAAAATAGAATCTATAATGTAGGTACTTCTCTTTACACCTTGACAAAACCGGTGGTAAAAATAGGGGATATGTAGCAAAAATAATGATTTTTTTATAGAAAAGATGTATTGGAAAGGGGGTTCAACAAAATGATTTTGAAAGATATTTGTCAATATCTGGTGAAATTAAAGGTATTATTTATATCACATGAAAGCTTGTGTTATGCCATCGGTTCATTAAGTGGAGACTCCATGATGAAAGGTGGACTTTGCAATATTAAAGGTTAATAAAGACATTCATAAAGTGATATGCATTCAATATATACACACATATATGGATTAAATTTATTAGATAAGGATTAAGCTATCTAGTTGTCATTTTATCTTAAAAGGATTGGCCTTTAGGGAATAAGACATGCCCAAGGCCCCATTGGAATGGAGTAGTCACCTCACTAAAAGAAATGAGAAGCTCATCAAATGCCTTAATAGGTGTTTACACCTACTTGATCGGGTCTTTTAAAACCTTATTGGAATGAAGTAAATACCTCTTAATTAAGATTTGCCTTTCAAGACCTCATTGGAATGACACTCTTGATTGTTGACCAAACAAACATTGTGTTTCTCTATAAATGTTCATTAGAGCACTAGATCGATAAGACAATATGTCTGCAATCATAGTAGTGGGATGCATTGGGAATGGGACATATAGAATATAGTATGCACTCACTTTTATTAATAGAAAAACATAGTATTTTTTCAGAATTGAAGCTATTATACCCTAAGAGGGTTTTCTTTGTAAAAAAAACTTAAGTATATCGTGGATAACTTGCATTTACACATTTGCTTTTTATTTATTTATTTATTTATATTTAACAAACTTGTGTATGTAAGTATTGTTGTTCATTGGATTTCATAGCATATACACTGTTTTTGGGTTTATTTTATGGGACAACAATTTTTTATTATTATTTATTTTTACATGTTTTTGTTCATATAAAAACAATCGAGTACCAAACAATTGGTTGTTGTTCTTTAGATTTGCCTAAGTGGATGGATCATTGATGATCTGTAACCCATCACATATAACTCCTATTGATTTTTTTCTTGTGAAGGAGGCTTACATGATAAATCATAGATGGTTATGCACACCACTTTTACACATTAAATTAATGTGAGGTAGGTTAGGCTCAACCTCCTAGGTATTAATTTTTCATGTTTCTTTTCAAACATTAAATCCTTTCAACCTTATATTTGAATGATTAAATTTGAAATACCAACCCTTCATTATATATGTTTGATTAGGAATTCATTATGGTGAGCCTTTGAATATCTTACATTTGAAATATTGATCACGAAGGACAAAACCTTTGTTAGATAAGGTTTTGATCGAGATTCACTCACTAGGTAAATCACAAACTTAATGGGTTGTTGGTTTGGCACATGATCAATATTGATCTATGAGGTCTTATTTGAGCACAATGAAGGTAAAAATTGGCCCTAGTTTTCCTTGAACTAGCTAAGAGCTCTTGGCCTTTAGCTTAAGAAAGGTCATCACTTACCTTTGAGCTAGCTAAGAGCTCTTGGTTTTTAACTTAGGAAAGGTCATTGCTTACCTTCGTTAGAAGGGTTAGTTCTTGTATTACCTTCACATAGCTCAAAAACGGTCATGTTGTTGCTTAAGTATATTGTAGGTTCCATGTATAACTTTTGTAACGAATCATGAGCACCAGGCAAAAGGTAGTTGGGCAATTTGAGTGGGGAAAAATTACACCCAAGGGAAATAAGGGATAGAAGGGATAAGGTTGTGAAGATGGCTTGATTATGTATGCTATAGAGACAAGAAATGGGTAATTTCCCCCACCTTTGTTGGTTTCCCAATTTGGTTGGTTGATGTAAGACCAACCTAGTTAAATCCTTCGAAAATTGTTTTTTCGAAGGATTCCCCTTTTTATTTGTCACATGTTTTCAAAATAGGGGCATTAGTCTCTCGTGAACTTGTTATATGTGTAGGAAATATAATTTGAACATGTTAGATTTGATTGGACACTAAGATCCTTTACAATACACCATAAAGTTATGAATATTTCAATGGGTATTAAAAGTCATTCATTTTCATTTTGAAATGTTTTTTTTAATAAGAAAAAAAGTATTTTTATTCAAGATAAACAAAAAGACAATACTCAGGTGATCTAGGAATAGTGCAATAAGGATCATCTAGAGATAGATCTCTACAGGATATTTCATTAGAGTAGTACATCTAGAAATATCCACAATCTTTATTATATCAAGCATACTATCTATTAAGTAATTGAAAACAAATAGTAGACTTAACAGTCACATGTACTGACATATTACAAGTTCAAAAGGAGATTATATATTATAAAATGAAAATTGTTGTAGAACCACTGTATCTCTATCTTGTACTTCTTTCAAAGAACCATAAAGCTCATGTAGTTGAAACCATACCTTTGAGAGTTGGTCTACATTCTTTTTGTGCTCTCTATAAATATGAGTATCACTGACCCAGAGAAACTGATTAGAAATCGCCCTTAATTGTTGTGCTAGTGGAAGGAGAGAATTATTTTGTACTTGGATACTTCCTTTCATCCAATTTATGACCATAGATGAATCACCCATGACTTGAAGCTTATTAATCCCTTTGTCCAAAGCATATTTTAATAAGTAGTATAAGGCCTTCAATTCCCCTTGGTTATTTGTTCCTTTCCTATATTACATTTGACCTAAAGTATGTGTGTCTCTGAAAGATATAGAATGAAGTCGATCTCACTAATAGAATCTAGGCCTTGACAAGCCCCACATAAATATCCCCAAGCTAAAGACTTGTCCACTTGTACCTCCAATAGAAGTCTTTGTGGTTTAACCTTTGGATTAATAACCTTATAATATGCAAATAAAGAATTAACCTATGCAACTACTTGAAAAGTAGGCATCATCTTCTCTTCAAACAAAATAAAGTTTTTAGCTATTCATACTCCCCACAAAACCAGAAATGGGATGGCCCTGGAACACTTTAGATCTTGCTAAGTAAAAAAAGTGTTAAGGCATGTATCTATGGATTCACATTTCCAAGGGTTTTGGATATCCAAAAGCTCCCCAACTTCAACCTAGACTTTCTAAGAAAAAACACATTGCAAGAACAAATGCAAAGTATTTTCCTCGCTACACCTGCAAAGTAAACAAATAATTGGACATGGTCTATTTCTTCTCTATTCCCATGTTAAAACTTTATTATTCAATATGAGCCACATAAACAACTTACACTTGGGAGGGACTTTATGCAAGGGGACATAATATATATCCCAATAGGTTTACAATAGCATGCATAAATACACAAGAATGAATATAGTCACATCTTTAGACAATAGATGTGACTTAACAATGACAGTATAATTAATACAAACAACATTAAACATAATATACAATAAGGTTTATTACAAGTCATCCCTTCCTGAAAAGCTTTGTCCTCAAAGCATGAGTAAAGACGAATACTTGGATTTAAACTCCTCATTTTCCGAGTAGCTTCATCTTTTGGTAAATTTTTCCATTTGATAAGATACTCATTAACTCTTCTAGAACGTAGGAATTTGATTCAAACTTCTAAGATATCTTCTGGAAGTAAAACTAACTTTCCTTATTCATCTAAGAGAGCCAATTTTGTTTGTATATGGATGGTAGGACCCAAATTTTTCTTCAAACAATAAACATGAAAAATGCCATGCAATTTCCCTTTATTTGGAATATCAAGGGCATAAGCAACTTGACCAATTCTCTTTTGAATTTGATAGGGTCCACAAAAATTAGGAGCCCGTTATCGCACAAGTTGTAGGTTGGGAAAATCACGACCCAAACCACAATATGGTGACAACTAATAGATCACCTACCCACTGTCAAGTCAGATAGGTATTTGTCGAGTATATGTTATATTTTTTACATGTGTGTGTGTGGGGGGGGGGGGTGCGTAAGATTCGACAACTGCGTCTGATGATCCCAAATTACTTCTCCCTTTGTGTCGTTTTCATTGGGGGCTTTCCTAGGGGGTCCCATGGGGGGCTAGGTTTAGCCCCCCTAGTTATGCGCAACGCCCCGAAATTTGTTTTTTGGGCGGTTTTTTCTATTTTAAGCGGTTTTCTAAATTAATCTCGTATTAAGGGATTAGGGTTTTGGTAGTGTTATCGCACGGTTTGTAGGATAGTTCCAAGGGCTTGAGTCAGGGCTTGAAACCGGCGTAACAGGAGCTTCCCCACCCACTGTCACCTCGATGGGGGGCTCTTTCTATTTAGGAGGGCAAGTCCAAGGGAGACGTCCCCAAGTCAATCTGGATAAAGGAAGGCTAAAGGCCAAGTCAAGGAGAAACCTTTTCAAAGATTGATGCCCAAGAGAGATAGTCAAGATATAACCACTACTGATGCACCTGCTTGCGAGACAAAGACAAAGAAAACTAGAACGCGCTTGCAGTGGATTAGTACTTCATAAAACCAATGACTATCTTTAAGATATGAGCAATTAATAGATGCTATTATTGACGAAGTCAATGATGGCTAATAAAGCAAAGATTTATATCACTTCTCAATAAAGCATAAAGGACAATTAGCATTCAATGTGTGCAATTAAACCATGTATCAAATTAACAATGCAA
>ML838080.1:0-12522 GCA_009831015.1 Picea engelmannii | reverse complement strand
TATGTGTTCCAAGTCTTTCTTGTAACCTTCTATCAGTATATCAAATCACTCATTCAGGTGAAGGTAAAACTGTAGAGTTTTCACCTCACCAAGTTGTAATAAAGGATCTAAAAGATCCTAAGCATGTTCTTGCAACTGGAATTCCTGATGATATTACTAGGTTGTACAAGTTTGACAACTTTGGATCATCGTCTTTTTCATCAGTTTTTGTTGCTCATAGCGATGACTTGAGCAAACTTTGGCATGAGCGGTTTGGTCATCTAAACTATCGCTCATTGCAGCAACTATGTAATCAACAGATGGTGACTAGTCTTCCTCTTGTTTCATGCAGAGATGGTGTTTGTGTCGGTTCTGTTCTTGACAAACATCATTGGGACAATTTTGACAAGCGTGCCTCTTGGCACGCCTCGGGTCCTTTGCAGCTTGTTCACAGTGATTTGTGTGGTCCACTTTCTTCTCCTTCTTTTACCAGGTGCAAGTATTTCTTAACTTTCATTGATGAATTTTCGAGATGTACTTGGGTTTACTTCTTAAAACTTAAGAGAAAAGTTTTTGACAAGTTTTTGGCCTACAAGGCCCTTGTAGAAAAACAATCTGGACATCAAATTCAAAGGTTAAGAACAGATAATGGAGACGAATATGTGAACAATAATTTTACAAGTTACTGCACTACACAAGGAATCTAAATGCAACACATTTTTCCATATGCACCACAAAAAATTGGTGTTGCTGAGAGAAAGAACCGCAAATTAAAAGAAATGGATAATTGTATGATCCAATCTAAGGGATTAAGTATAAAGTATTGGGCGGAAGCCATCAAATGTGAAAATTACATAGTAAATCACACTCCCACAAATGATCTTAAAAATATAACACCAGAAGAAGCTTGGACTAAAATTAAACCAGATGTAAGTCACTTCCATGTATTTGGCAGTATAGCATGGGCTCACATTCCTGATGAGAAAAGGAAAACATTGTAGCCTAAAAGTGAGAAGTATATATTTGTTGGTTATTCTAAATATGTCAAAGGTCATAGACTTCTTCAAACACATTGTAATGAAATTATTATTAGAAGAGATGTTAATTTTGATGAAAATAACTTGGCTTGCGAGCCTAATTCGGTGTTTGTGCCTTCTTTAGCCTGCGAGCCTAATTCGATGGTTGGGCCTTCTTCGACCTACGAGCCATATTCGGCGTTTGTGCCTTCTTATGTTCTAGTTTCTTCTTTAGATGGTGACAGTGAGGATGAAAATCCACCTTCGCCTGCTCACCTTCCTCCAGACGAGTCCTTTGAACCTGAACCAGCACTAACTCCATCGCTTTCTAGATGGGTCCATTCAACATGAGAAGCATCTGGTGATCTTGTCGGTGATCCTTCAGATCAACATCAGACACGTTCACAGTTCCAGTGAGCCTCTTCTCTTTTGGCTCAAGTTTCAGAAACTCATGATCCAGATACATTTGCAGAAGCTTCAGGTCATCCAGATTGGGATACAACAATGAATGAAGAGTATCATTCTTTAATGGAAAATGATACTTGGGATCTTGTACCTCTTCCAAAAGGAAGAAAACTTGTCATATGTAAATGGGTCTACAAAATTAAGTATCCATCAGATGGAAGTTTTGAAAGACACAAGGCTCAAATAGTTGCCAAAGGATTTTCCCAAGTTGAAGGAATTGACTATAATGAAACCTTTTCCCTTGTAGCTAAAATGAATTACATCCGCCTTGTTCTTCCCCTTGCTGCCTCACATACATGGGAGGTCCATCAGATTGATGTTAAATCTGCCTTCTTGCATAGACATTTGCAAGAAGAAATCTACATGGAACAACCTCCTGGCTATGTCCAGAATGACTCTAGCCTTGTTTGTTGCCCTAAGAAATCTCTTTATGGTCTCAAGCAAGCTCCCCGAGCTTGGTATGCCAAAATGGACAGCTTTCTTATTGCCACTGGATTCTCTAGATGCCATTCTGATCCTAATGTCTATACCAAGAAAGTAGGAAGCCATCTCATAATTCTTGTCATTTATGTTGATGACCTTATCCTTACTGGTAGTGACTCAAAACTTTTAAACCATGTGAAAACTAGCCTTAAGAAAAAGTTTGAAATGATAGACTTAGGTTTTTTTCACTATTTCCTTGGCCTCCAAGTTTTGCAAACCAATGAAGAAATTTTTATTTTCCAGTCTAAGTATGCTTGTGACCTTTTTCGTCGCTTTCACATGGATGATTGTAAACCAACCGCTTCTCCCTTCCAGTATGGAGTCAAGATTACTTCCACATGTACTTCTCCCGAAGTTGATGCCACCCTGTAACGTCAGTTAGTTGGTAGCCTCTTATACTTGACTCATACCCGTCCTGATCTTTCCTTTGTTGTTGGTCTTGTTGTCCGGTATATGCAAACACCCCATGAAAGCCATTAGAAAGTAGCTAAAAGGATAATTCACTATGTTTGTGGTACAATTCAGTTCGTGATACATTATAGTTCAGGGGGGACTCTTTTATTGGTTGGTTTCACTGATTCGGATTGGGTTGGCGACCCTGATGATCGGAAGTCTACTGTAGGTTATGTTTTCATCCTTGGTTCAAGACCTGTCACTTGGGCCTGTAAGAAACAACAGGATATTGCACTTTCTTCAGCAGAAGCAGAGTATCGAGCAACGATAAATTCAAGTCAGGAAGCCTTGTGGCTTCGACAGATCCTTTTAGAGTTTGGATTCTAGCAACAACATCCGACCAACCTTTGGTGCGACAATCAGAGTGCCATCAAGCTCACCAAAGACCCAGTTCAACATCAACGTAGCAAACACATTGAGCTACACATGCACTTCATCAGAAAGCTCATTCATGATCAAGTTATTGAAGTTCTCTTTTGCCCTACAAAAGATCAAGTTGCAGACATTTTCACAAAGTCTCTTACAGAAGCGAATTTTTCCAAACTTCGATCTATGTTAAGAGTTCAGGAAGTTGTCATTAAGGGGGGATAAGCTCTAATTCCACCTTCCTTCTCCTATTGTGTCACCATTGTAAATCCTTCAATACTATCCCCAAGTTGTTCTTAAGGGGGGATCTTAGGATATTTAGACACTTAGGAGTTAGTTAAGATCTACTTGGTCTAATGTGTCGTTAGGTAAAAGTGTGTTTCGTAGTGTGTTTCTTTAGTATGCATTTGTAGTTACGAAATCCGACGGTCACGATATGTTCCCGACATAGAGTGATTCGACGGTTCATACTCTCCTCGATATTAATGGCCATTGATCCATGGCTTAAAACCCGATTGGTCTATGATCTCTATTTAAAGAGCACGGAGGGTCATTTGTTCATGATCGATTGTGAGAAACTCTCTTGTAAAATATCTCTGTAATTTTTTTCTTTTGCATTAATAAACTGCTCCAAGTGGTCGCATTGGTTGGGGCTGTGGATGTTTCCCCATAGGGGTTTTACCATGTGAAAACATCGGTATGTTGATCTTTGATCTGGTTGTGTGAGTGGTTACTGAAGGTGTTCGTCCTCTGTTGGAATACCTGTGTTGTCGAACAAATCAAGGACAATTTTTTTGGAGAAATATGGTGTTGTCAAAATCGGGGTGGATGTCATTAAGAGCTTCAACTTTATAAAACATGTTTCAACCTCTTCATTCCATTTAAACACATATTTCTTCAATAGTGTTATTAATGGGGTCATAATTTGTTTGCAGTTTCGAACAAATCTTTTGTAGTACCCGGTAATACCAAGGAATCCTTGTAATGATGTGATTGATTTAGGGATAGGCTACTTAGTAAGTACCAAAAGTTTCTTCGGATCAACCTTGATTTTTTCATCTGATATGACATGTCCCAAAAATACTATATCTTTTAGTTCAAAGTTGCATTTAGATTTGTTAGCATATAACTTATTCTCTTGAAGGAGTTTTAATATTGTCTTTATGTGCTTGAGGTGTGAGTTTTAGATATTTATATAAACAAGGATATTATCAAAGAAGACAAGTACAAACTTCCATATGGACAAAAGAAATAAATAATTCATTATTGCTTGGAAGGTAGCAGAAGTATTGGATAAACTAAAAGACATGACCCGAAATTCATACAACCCTTCATAGGTACATAAAACAGTTTTGGGAATGTCTTCCTCTCGAATACTTATTTGGTAACAACATGATTTCAACTCCATCTTGGAGAAATATTTAGCACCATGGAGCTCATCCTATAACTCATCCACAATTGGAATTGGAAATTTACCCTTTATCATAATTTTTTTCAATGCCCGATAATCAATATAGAGTCTATATAGCGCATCCTTCTTCCTAACAAGTATGGTCAGAACTGAGTAAGGACTCTTTCTTCGTGTAATAACATCGTAGTCCAATAATTCTTGAAGCAAGCATTCGATTTTTGTCTTATGTTGGTGCGACTTCCTATAATATTTTCTTCTAATTGGGGTGGAACTAGGGATCAATTCTATGATGTGGTCTCTAGAACAAGGTGGGAAAATCCCATGAGGAGGTTCCTAAAAAATGGTGCTACATTTTCCAATAATTTTGTTTGATTTATTGGGATCATCATTTTGTTCTCATTACTAGTTCCCTCTATTGCATAACAATGTAAGAAATAAACTTGGGATCCCTTTTTAATCATTTTTCCATTCTATTAGATGAGACTATTTGTGGAGGAGGATAGTTAATTCCTTGTAATTTGTACTTTTCCCCATTTTCATAAAATATTATAAATTGATCTTGTAAGTTTAATCCAACAATACTAAGTTGGATAACCATTGGGCCCCAAAAACAATATCTACCCCTCCGATTGGCATATCATACATAGGAGAATTTAATTTGTAGTCATCAATGGATACTTCTACCTTGTGGTATTTCCCATCACATGAAGCAGTCCTATTTCCCAGGATGGAGACTTGAAATTCAGAGGTAGGATAAATGAATATGTTTAATTTCCTTGCTATTTTGATATCTATAAAGTTATGTGAACTACCACTATCTATGAGCACTATTACTTTAGTTTTCTTAACATAGCCATAAACTTTAATAGTTTAGGGTTGAGAAATACATATCATTGCGGCAACAAAGAGTTCCTGGTTTGCATTTTTATTTCCTAATTCATGGGAGTTTCTTGAGTCTCCATTATTTGTTTCTTCATCGGAAGAAGATATGTCCCATGCTTCCTCTTCCTTTTCATCGTCACTCTTATCTATTTCGCAATGAAAAAACTTTTTGTCGTTGCACTTATGGTCGAGTTTCCAATTGGGTGTGTTACATTTAAAACATCAGTCTTTATCTTGTCTTGTATATGGTGGCAGTGTCCTTTGTGAGGGGGAATTTATTTGGAGATAGAGCCCTTGAGTGAGCACCATGATGTATGTTGATATCCTTTAAATTTATTTTCAATGATTTTGGCTTTCTGACGATCTTTCTCAATATCCTTAATGCCAAGCAATTCGAGCTCATTTTGAATATTTTCCTTCAACCCTGATAAGGATATTTGAAGTAGTCAATATTCTGATATATTTAGGACATGAGTGGCTAGCACGTGTAGATCCTAAAAAATTCCTCCACTATACCAAATTGTTGTAATCGAGTGAGTTTAGAAAAAAACCCATTTTCTTCTGTGTCAAGAAAACACAGGAAGTTCTTTTTGAATACATCCCGATGTCTTGCTAGAGATTTGGATTTTTCTCTCCACCATAGGAACCAATGATACGTAAATTCCTTCGGATGTATAGATGCGACGTTAATTTTTTATTCATCATCAGAAATGTTGTAATACCTGAAGCATTACTCAATTTTATTTACCCATCTTGTTGCTTCTCTTATGTTTGATCCATAAAATTCTGGAACAATAATTTTTTCCTTGGCCATGCCATTATTATATATCCCCATGTTGTGTAGATTTTAACCTTGTAAAATATTTTACTGCAAATATATTTTCAATAAAATAACAGAAAAGATACAATGGAAAACACACATTACACAGAGATTTTTCCCTTGGAAACCCAAACTAGGAAAACCAACATATTCTATATTCATTCATAGTGATACATTGTTTACAATGCTATATATATATAGGAGCCAACGACGTCCAAAACCCTAACCCAATGACCTGGATGAGTAAAAAACCCTAATTCCTTAACCGAAAATAGAAAACCATTGGCAAAAACCATGTGCCGAAAAATGCCCAATATTAGACACAAAAATCGAGGTGAAATGAAAAAACGAGGAAAAATGTGACACGTTTCTCGTGGAAAAAAAAATTCTCTAGGGTGCTTCCCCCGAGGGGGGGCCTACCCCCCGTCAAACCCCCCTACATGCTTGGCGCAACGTAGCAGACACTATATCTAGTCATGCAAAGAATATAGCACATACCCAACATTCTCCCACTTGTTGTTTTCTTTTCATACAAGGGGTTACATGGTTACATAGTTAACAATCCAGGGTAGAAATGCCCATGGATCCTCTACACCAAGAGAAATTCTCATTGCTCACTGATTTTGTTAATGAGTCTGCAACATTCTTCAAAGTGTCCACCTTCATCAACAACACTTTCTTTTCTTCAACCATGTCTCTCCCAAAGTGATATTGAATATCAATATGCTTTGTCTTTGAATAATAAGCCTGGTTCTTCTCTAGAAAAATTGCACTCTAACTGTCACAATATATCCTTATAGCTTGTTGTACCAACCCAATACATGAACACAATATTTGTAACCATATTTCTTCCTTACTTGCATGAGTGGTTTCCATGTATTCAACTTCTATAGTTGAAAGTTCCACTACAACCTGTCTTTTGCTCATCCAACTCATTGCTCCTCCAAATAAGTTAAAAACATACCCACTTGTAGATCTCCTATGATCTAGATCTCCATCCCAATATGCATCCACAAAGCCATGTATTTCCAACACTTTTTCCAATCCTGGTCTTCCTTGGTAGTACAATCCATAGCTAGCAGTGCCATGCAAATACCTGAAAACCCTTTTTATTGTTCTCCAATGATTCTTCCCTAGTTTTGACATATACTTGCTCAAAATTCCCACTGCATGTGCAATGTACGGTCTACTACATACCATTGCATACATGAAACTGCCAACTGCACTCACATATGGAATATGAGACATGTCCTCCTCCTCTTCTTGTGTCTTGGGACACTGATATGAAAATAACTTTACACCAACACGAATAGGGACCTTGACCGGTTTACATTCATGCATATTAAAACTCTGCAATATTATCTCAACATATTTTATCTGATTTAACCAGAGTTTCCTCTTTTTTTATCTCTTTTAATTTCCATGCCCAAAACGAAATTTGAAGCATCGAGATTCTTCATGTCAAATTTAGAGGACAACTGAGTTTTCACATCTTGGATAATATCCTTGTTGTTTTCTATTAGCAACATACCATCCACATACAAGAAAAAATAAATAAAATGGTCACCAATTAATTTAAAATACACACAGTGATCCTCTTTGCTTCTTGTGGAGCCAATTCCCAGCATATAAGTATCAAATTTTTTATACCACATCCTTGGTGATTGTTTTAAACCATATAGGAACTTTTTCAACTTACATACCCGCTCCTTCTTTCCCTTCACAACAAATCCTTCTGAATGCTTCATATAGATTTCTTCTTCCAAATCCCCATGTAGTAATGTTGTCTTCACACCCATCTATTCTACTTCAAAATCAAATGCAACATCAACAGATAACATAAATCTTATAGAAATTAACTTGGCAATAGGAGAAAAAATCTCACCAAAATAAATTCCCTCAACCTGGGAATAACCCTTTGCTACTAACCGAACTTTGTATTTCTCCACTTTACCTTCTGCATTCAACTTCTTTTTAAATACCCATATGCTACCAATGGGATTTCTTCCAGTCGACAACTCCACTAGATCCCAAGACTCATTCTTATCCAAGGTTGTCATTTCTTCATCCATGGACTTTTTCTAGAGCTTTCCATCCTCTGAATCCACTTCCTCCTTGACAATTTTAGGATCATCACGAGTAATAGACAAAGAAAAATTTGAATGAAAATAAGATGGAGTATACCTTTCCAGTAGCCTTCTTTCTTGAAGGATCTCCTCAATATTGGAGTATGAGGATATTCTTCTTCTGATTCATGTTCTTTTGTAGAGTCTGATTCATCATCCTTTAAATCAAACTCTATTTTCTCTGGTTCTTCCTTACTTGGTAGGTCTTCCTGTTTAACAACATCTTTCATTTCTCTAAATACCACATCTCGGCTATACACAACCTTCTTAGTTTCTAGGTTCTAAAGATTATAACCTTTGAGACCATCTTTATACCCGATAAAGATACACTTTTCAACATTTTTATCTAACTTACTCTTGTTTTCCTTTGGAACATGAACATAGGCCTCACATCCAAATACCTTGAGATGTGTGAGAGAAGGTTTCTTACCATTCCATACCTCTTGTGGAGTCTTGTCATCCAGCACTAATGAGGGTGATATGTTGAACATTCTTTTAGTAACCCAACACCATTGAGCATGCACCTTGATTTTTCCATCAACGCCATGTTCATCCTTTCTGCAACTCCATTATTTTGAGGTGTATATGGAGTAGTATTCTTCCTTTTTATACCACACTTCTTATAGAATTTTTGAAATTCATTCCCCTAGAAATCTCTGCCATTATCTGTCCTCAACACCTTAATTATTTTCTCTATTTGATTCTCAACAAGAGACTTAAACTCTTTAAACCTGTCAAATAATTTATATTTCTTCCTAAGGAAATATATCCAAGTATTCCTTGAGAAGTCATATATAAATGAGACATAGTACATAGATTTTCCCAATGATGGAACCGACACAGGTCCAAAGACATAACTATGAACTAGCTGTAAAATTCTTTCTTCCCTCGTTGCACCAGAGGGGAATCTTACTCGATTTTGCTTCCCATATACACAATGTTCACATAAATCAAAATCCAGAGAGCGGTTAGACTACCTTCAACCATACCTTTACTGTGTAGTAGTCGAAGACCCTTCTCTCCAATATGCCCCAATCTTTGATGCCACATCATAACCTTTTCTCCAGAGACTGTGTTGTTCCTGAGATTAATCCTAAGGATCAAAGAATAACGTCAGGCATCAATAGTGTTTAAATAAAATGTTTTAATGAGTGATTTTCCTACCTTCAGTTTTATGAGAAATGATCTTTAAATGAAATTAATAATAGGACAATACAAAGGTTGTATTTCGTTATTTGAGTTGCAATTATAATATCAAATGGTGTGGAAAAAAGTTACAAAATTGTTAAACAAAGTCAGGCATCAATTACAGATGAGTCTCACCTTGTTTTTAGTAGAATAAAAGTATAGAACGCACCCTTGAACATGATAAAAAAAATGCACCAATTCACGCAAATCGCAGGTCTTGTTTTATTCACAGTAATAATAGAGGAAAATTTGTTTACTAAATGAATTGCTGGTATAATATGATCACAATAGGTTTAATACTAAATTGCAACCAATCTCTCTTCAAGAAATTACATAAATAAATTCGAGGAAATGGAAACACAGAGGAAACAGATAAATCAAATTGAATGAAAATTAGAATCTCTGTCTACACTTGTATTAATACTCAAAAAGAGATTTTCTCTATTACATTCGACAAGAAGCATCTTGGTATAGATCTTAAATCTATGTATTTATACAAAATATGTCACAACTAAAAAATGTTGGACTTATTACAATATTTAACTAAAAATAGCATACATCTGAATAAAACAACAACGTGTACATTTTGATGAGTTTTGTTGGTGCTCTCCTCTGTCTCTTCATCTGTTGGTAAAAGTGATCCTTTTCCTTTAGTCCTTTGGGCTGGGTACACATGTCATTAATGCCGCCTTAATCATTTGGCATATTGTCTTGGCCATTTAATTTCATTGCCATTTGTCCCTTCGGGTATGTTCAACAGGGAAATGAATCAAAGTCGAGGTCATGGGGGGAGAATAATCAGACGAATAACACAACATTGGCTTGTCAAGGGATGGATAACAGTCACAGGGAAGAGTAACTGTCTATGGAAATAATGATGAGCAAACAAGTGTTCGATGATGAGGTGGGATAAGTGGAGGTTAGAATGCGGGTGGACTAGGTAAGTGACTATTGGAAGGTGAAAGGGAGAGAGGGTGAAAGGAATGGGCACCGTGCATTTTTTTTCACTTGATCCCAGCTATGCTTTATTTTTTATGCTCAATGCATTGGTTGCATCTATCCATCAATGCCACCATGAACCTTGAGGGCTCAATCCTTTCATTTACTTCGAAGGCAAATATTTTCTTTTGTATTTGGGACAGATTTTCATGGATCTTGTTCACTTCTTGGACCGTGGATTGAAACTGTGAACTTGGATTAACTAGACATTTATTGATTTTAAGAAGATTAATTTGTCTCATCCCTTGAATGGATGCCAAATTTTCTTCTTTGTTCTTTCTGTAATTTTGTTGGTTCATTTCTATCGCAATTTTCCCCAGGGATTCCGAGACATTACTCCCCTCAAAATCAATCACCTTTTTGTTTAATGATGATAATGCTTCTAGACAAGATTCTTTCACCTCTCTAGAAAATTTCTTGCCTTCTTCCAGATTTGTTTCCCATACCTTTAGGGACATCTCACCTTTTAATTGTTCAGAATAAGAGAGAAGAGGAAAATCGGGGACATTAGCTTTTTGCATCAATATGAGGACTTCTTGAAACTTAGACTGGGTTCAACGGGCCTCTTTTTCCTTGACATAGATATTCTTTAGGGAAAGGTATACTGCATGATATAATTTCTGGATGGCATCTACTTTCAGATAAAGTTCTTTCTGGGCAGATTTTGTTGATTAAGGTTGGTTGTCATTGATGTCAACCCTTGAAGAAAGCCCCGTAGCACAAAGGTTTGGGTAATGGACCTGTTATCGCACGGTTTGTAGGAAAGGTCCAAAGGCTTGAGTCAGGGCTTGAAACCGGCGTAACAGGAGCTTCCCCACCCACTGTCACCTCGATGGGGGGCTCTTTCTATTTAGGAGGGCAAGTCCAAGGGAGACGTCCCTGAGGCAATCTGGTTCAATGAAGGACTAAAGGTAAAAGGCGAAGTCAATGAGAACACCTTCCACAGATTGCTGCCCAAGAGAGATAGTCACGGAGATAAAACCACTGATTGACGCATCTGTTTGCGAGACAAAACAAAGAAAAACTAGAACGTGCTTTGCAGTGGATTAGTACTTCATAAATATTAAAGACTATCTCTTAAACATATATAGATATGAGCTAATGATTAAATGCAATTGTTGACGAAGTCAATGATTGCTTAGACAAAGACTTATAACACTTCTTCAACAAGACATAAGAGATATTAGGCATTCAATGTGTATAATTAAACCATGTATCATGTCATTAATGCATTAAACATATCAAATTAGCTCACATATACCAAGTTGATGCGTCACCTATACAAAATCTGCTACAAGGGGTGACGTCAAGCTTTGATCAAAGGTCAAAAGGATGACAAAGAGCAAAAACGTTTTACAAACTTAGCTTAGAAATGCATTCAATTACTCAAAGTCAACCAATAGAGCTGCCAAATGTCACAACATTGCAGGTATAAGCAAAGAAATAAGGAATATGACGTCAGCCCTATATCATTTTTGTTGCAGTCACTATGACGTCAGCTTCATCAACAAGTCAAATTGAGAGGAAAAGAGCACAACTTCACACCAATTAATCTTAGAAATAATCAAGAGCTCAATACCAATCAAAGAAAGTGACAAAGTCAAAATATTTAAGGTCTAGGCAATAGTTCTAACAATGTATGACGTCACAGCTATACAAATTTTGTTGTCTGCAGGTTAGCTAGCCTATGGTGGACGTTTTGACAAAATCAACCAGCAAAAGTTCAATCCAACACCACGGCTATGACAAGGAGACTAGGCCGCACCTTTCTATCCAATCAGAAGTCAAAAAGGGCCAAGACGTCACCTTCTTAGGTTAGTTCAAAAATCAGCTAGGGTTAGTAGGTAGGTTAGTAGGGTTTACAAATTTGAAGTAGTTTGAAAGAAATTTAAGGCATAACAAGCTCAAGCAAGAGAGTTCTAGACTAGTGCCTTGGGTTAATGGAGTCAAATGGAAGTATGACTAATGGTTTAGAAGGATTTCAAACCTAAGGACAAGAGACTTAGGGTTTAGTGGTGTTGCTAAGGCAAGGCCACAAACCCTAACCCTAAAGAGAAAAGGCTTACCTAGGTGTAGCTAAGGCTAGGCCTAGTGCTTCAATCTTCTCCCTAGGACTTTCTTGGCAAAACGGCTAGCTTACAAGGATAAATCTAGGGCTGAAAAGTGTTGCTCAATACAAGGCTTCTCATACACCCTAGAAGCAAACCCTAGGTGTAACTTAATTAGGCCTAGGATCACTTCTTTCTTCAACTTAAACTCAAAGCTAGCTCAAGATAAAAGAAGGCTAGTGTAGCTATGGCTAGGCTAAACCCTCTAGAATCAAATGGCTTAAAG